>JAODAL010016128.1:0-81681 GCA_025379985.1 Phyllomedusa bahiana
TGTCCTAGACAAAAATATAACACTATAATACTCCCCTCTATGTAAAAGAAATAATACAAATGCTGCCCCTATGTCAAAAATATAACTACTATAATACTGCCCCCAGTGTACAAGAATATAATACTATAATTCTGCCCCTATGTACAAGAATATAACTACTATAATACTGCTCCTATGTACAAGAATATAACTACTATAATACTGCTCCTATGTACAAGAATATAACTACTATAATACTGCTCCTATGTACAGGATTATGACTACAATAATAAGAAAATAATTGCTATTATACTCAGGGCTGGGACAAGGTATTCTGGCACCCTAGGCAAATAAAGCATGTAATGCCCCCAACCCCCTCTCGCAATGTAAAATTCAGCCCATTCCATACCTCTTTGCACCCCCTTCCTGTCTGGGATGGAGTGGAGCCCTAGGCGGTTGCCTACCTTAGCCTACCCATTGTCCCGGCCCTGATTATACTGCTCCTATATACAAGAATATAACTACTATAATACTGCCCCTATAGATTGTAGCTATGAGTATCATGGCACATGTTGGGGTTAGTGGTGGGGTCACTAGGTTGTAGGTGTCATGTTTTTCCTTGCATTGTGTCATTTTTATATCATGCTGTATCCAGGATCTCTCTCTCTGTCAGGTCTCGTACACAGATTGCTCTGGGAGCCGCTTTGTTTGCTTTGCATTGGTAAACGTTTCACATGAGATCTTTCCGGAGACTTCATCCATCATTGTAAAGCATGGCGTCAGCTCTGACTGCGAAAGTGAGAAAAAAAATCCCCCAAAACATTTTCATTTAAGCGTTAGACCTGTGTAAACTCTGCACGCTTGTCAAACTTTGCAACACTCCAGTAAGAGTAAAGTATGATAGATCTGTTTCCTGGTGGTGCCATGCATTGAATCTTTATATAATTAGCTGCAGTGCACAAGATGTGGCAATGGACGGTGCCCAGCGCCATTTATCTCCCCAGACGTCAAACTCCTCTGCCGGAAGCTTCATGCCCTTCTAGTCAGGGTCCTGGGAGTGTGCCCACTAATTTACTAGCAGCGCTGAAGGCACAGGGGTCACCTTGAAAATATCTATTACATTTAATGTTTTAGGGTTTCTCAATTGCTGTTGCGCTAATGAATCTCTTAATTATCAATTCCCAAATATTTGCTCTAGAATTCATTGCAAAATCTGAAATTATTCACTTGGTCTCTGTTGTGTAATTGCAACACAAAAATGTAGGAAATTTGGATAATGTTTCAGGAGCTGCTACATAAGCAATTGTCTAATATCATGTGAATAAAAAAAAAACAGCATTGGGGGACCCAAAACCAAAAATCCCATTCAGTATTTTTTTTCCATATTTTGTGCCAGTAATTTTTTCTTTTAGAAAGGGAAAAACACATTTGAATACGCCAAAGTTTGATGCGCCCAAATGCCAAAAAATTTGGACATTACGCTCTAAGCAAACCCTACAAGTTTTTACACATTAAAACTCTATTTCACCATACAAAAGTTTTTCCGGGAATTTCACTCTTAATGCACCATACAATGTTTTTTGGGGCATTACACTTCCCATGCACCATACAATGGGTTTTTCGCATTTCACCTAATTTCACCATTTCCCAAAGTTTAGGGACATTACAAACCCATGCACCCCAAAAAATGTTTTGGCACATTACGCTTTGCACCCTACAAAGTTTGACGCAAATTTCACTTATCACCCCTACAATGTTTGGCGCATTTTTTTTAAATCTATGCACCCCTACAATGTTTTTAGCCATTAAAACTCTAAAGCAAAACCCTAATCAAAAGTTTTTTGGGCAATTTTCCCCTCTAGCACCCTACCCGTTTGGCACATTTTAAATCTATTTTCACCTACAATGTTTTTGGGACATTACACTCTATGCACCAACAGTGTTTGGGGACAATTAAATCTTTTGCCCCCATATCTATTTAGAAAATGGTGTTCAGCACCCAAATAAAAAAAAAAAAGGGGCCCCATACAAAATTTAAAAGATTTTTCCTTAGTCTTATTTTTGTATTCATCTGTCAGGGTCTCTGAGACTACAACTCCCATCATAGCTGCATGATGAGGGTTTTAGTTTTGCAACAGCTAGTGGAGAAAAACCCCCAAATTTTTGGGAGCCCATACCCGTTATCTTTTTATTGTATTTTTTTAAAAAGGGAAAAGTAAACCCTTTGGAAAATTTTAAAAATACAAGGGAAGGGAGAAATAAAGCCCCCTTCTTTTTTCTGGCGGGCGGGTTTAAAGGGGGCCCGGGTCTTCCATTTGGTTCCTAATGCAAAATAAAAACATTTGGGGGGGGGCTTCTGCTGCCTTCCCGGTGCCCTTTCAGCAGGCAGGTTTGTAAGTCATGTTTCACTTTGAATTTGGGTCATGGTTAAATTCAAACCAAATGTCATTTATGTGATTTAGATCAGCCCAAACTTACCTTTAGCAGAATTCTCAGGAAAATCATCCAGAAACCTTTTAAAGGGTTTTTTCATTCATTAAAAGGTCTTCAGAAAAAGGGGGCAGTGAAAAAAAGCAACTTTCAATTGGGTGTCATTAGCAAAGCTGTCTTGTATTTACAGTATTCCTTATTTGTGTTTTTTTTTACATGATATCCGTGCTGGCGAATCCCTCCGGGCCCCCCCCCCTTGCATTTAAATAGCTGAGAGCTCATTTACATTTTTGTACACCCCCGGGGCGATTCAGGAGTGGGTCCCGTCAATCCCGAGTAAAGGGGCCGTCACATTTTTTACTTTATACAGGCAGAAAGAAACAAAAAAATTACATGAAAGGGCCCTTAAAACAATTTAAAAATAGCACAATTTGTGTCGAAACCCTGCCTACTCAATTTTGGGGGCCCGGTAGATTTTTTTTCTCCACACCCAGCAGAAAAAACTGCAACGATTCTACAATGAGAAAACCCTAACAATTTTGTCCCCGGGGCCCCAACTCTCCCCGCATAGAAGCGGGGATCTGTGGGCCCTTCATAGAGCAAACGCCGCCCGTGAAGGAAAGAGTTCAGTTGCTCAGTCTTGATTGAATGCAGCCTGTTGGTATGTTACAGCCCCCTTACAAAATAAGACTGCCAAAAGGGAAAGACACAGTTACATGTGGACCCCAGAGGGGGAGGGAAGGGGGTCTCGGAAGCCAGCATGCCCCCAGTGAAGGGGGGATGGGGGTCGTCCAGCTGGGAGGGGAAGGAAAAAACCCCCCCTGCATTTCCCGAGTTGAGAACTGAGACATGTGGGGGTGAGCCGAACTAAGGAAGCGATACATCCCCTTTAATAATAACTCTGAGTTGGGGTTAAATTAAGGTTAGGTTGCTAGACCTACAAATTGGGGTTATGATTGGAGTTTTAGTCACAGATGGAGTTGGAGTTCTGATTAGGGTTGGGTTTACAATTCTGGTTTGGGTTAGAATTACAGTTTGGTTTAGGATGGGAGTTTCGGTTAGAATTGGGTTTAAGGTTAAACTTTAAAGGGGTTTTCTCGCTTCACCACTTGGCAGCCTTTTATGCTGGTTGCTAAGCAGAGGGTTGTGAAAAAGGGGGGGCGGTTTCTCCTCCAGCGGGGTATTTTCTCTCTCTGGCCAAAAACCCCAAACCCCACACTGGCACATTTTAAAAAAAGGGTTTATTCTGTGTGAGCTTGGGGGGAAAGGGGGAAAGGTTTTCAGCTTCTTTTGAAAGGGGGAAAAGCTAAATGGTAACGGATAGTGTATATCTAAAATTTTTCACTCTTCCCCTCAATACTTTTTAAATTTGGATTGGGCCCTTTTTACATTCAGGAAATTTCCCAAAGATGGGGGGATTTTTTTCTTTTTGCCTCTCCCCACACAGTGATTTATCCCACCCGATTTTTTACACCCTTTGGGCCCCTACAGATCTGTAAAAAAAAACTATCCCCCTTTATTTGTTTGTGTCTAATGGGGCTCTCCCTCTCTCTGGCTGCGGGGTTCTGATCGTGTTTTTGAAAACCCCACCCACCCCCCCACACCAGTCAGACCGCCTCTTTATTTCCCGTCAGTGAAAAATCTCTTCTCCCCCCCCCTCTCCTTCCCCCCAGCGTGTTTTCTTCTTTTTTTCACTGCAGAACTCTCTTCTTCCGTGCACACGTCCCTCTGCGCGCTACTTTCCATGCCTGTTTCCCTTTAATCTCCCTCAGAGCAAGTTCCCATTTATGAAACCGGGGGCCGGGAGCTGGGCCCTAACCCCGACCCCGGGGGCTCAAACTTCCCTTTAAAAAGCCCCTAATGAAACAAACCCCCTTCTCTTAAACCTTTGCCCCTTTTCCCCAATGGTAACCAAGGACGACAGGCTTACATTTTTGGGCCCCTCATTTTAAAAATTTTGATTTCGGGGTTTTTGTGGAAAACCCCTTTTAAATTAAATTTGTGGTTTTTGGGTTCTGGGTTAGGGTTGAGTTTTCAATTTTGGGAAAGCCTTTAAAAAGGTTTTTTCCCCACTACATTTATTCCCTCTTTAAACCCCAGTCTTGTTTTCCCCCTTTTATTTTTAATTCCCGGGGTTTTTTTACGGTTTCTACTAGGCTCAGTAGAAAGGGCCCGGTTTGTAGCAAAAGCCAACCCGTCTGACAAACTTAAACCAGAAAGTTGAACATTTTGGCTATAGCAACCTGGGAAAAGTTGATTCAGCCCTTACAAGAGGGGTTTATCAAGGAATGGGGGTTAGGACACTGTTAATGGACATTTATTGCAAAGTGACTTTTTTTTTGAAAAGATTTTTAACAAAAAAAAGCAATCCTTGTATTGAGCCCAACCCTTTCAAGTTTTTTTAAATTTTGAATTTGGGAGTCCTGATTAGGGTTGGGGTACTGGTTGGAATTGGTTTACGGTTGAAATAAGGGTTAGGGTTGCAGTTTTATTAAAGGGGATGTCTCACCACAAAGTTTTAGCTTTCAACAGTAGGGAACAGTAAATTTAAAGGGATTTTCCAAACATAATTAACCCTTTTTCATTTTTTGTTGAGGATTTTACAAATTTAAATTTTTTCACCTTCTGAGGGTTCTTTAGGGGTTTTTTAGTTATTTTAAAATGCTTTTTCCCCGGTTTTTTTTATGTGGTTTGCAGGGAGGGGATGTTAGGGCATGGGACAGAAATTTTGGCAGCCTTTAGAGCTTTTGTGTTTTCTGATTTTTTTAAACAAAAGACACAAAATTAAAAGCTGTTTTTTTTTTAGTCAGAAGCTTCTCTGGAAAAACAGAACGAAAATAATTTTTTATCAAAACTAGGGCTACTATCTGAAGTTTGAAACAGGGAAAAAGGGTATGCAATTACCCACAGCCTGACCAGGAAGTGACAAAAGGGGGCTTTAATGGGAAAATGCTGCCCGGCTCTATGAAAAAATTTTGGTGAGACAACCCCCTTTAAAAGGGGATGCCCCACTCACTGAGCAAAACCGGTCAGATTATCCGACCGCTATTTGCCTTGCTTTGTGGCCTTTCACACGGGGCCCCAGGGGGAAAGGCTTTTCTCCCCTGTTTGCAGAAAAAGCCCCCCCCCTCTCGCATTGGGCCCCGGCGGAAAAATAACAAAAAGTTCTATGTTTTTAAACCCCCGGTGGGGTTTCTTACAAGGGAAATGGGGGGCGGCCCCCATACCTTTATGTGGGTTTTGGGGGCTCGCGCTTATACCACGTTAAAATTCAAAGGTGGGGTATTCGCCGCAAGTAATTGACATGTCCCCTTTTTCTCCCTGCCGCGTACCCAAAAACGAATTTGTATTGGGAAAGAGGGGGGAGAGGAAATGTTAAACCATAGGTTTTTCTAATGAAACTATGGAAATTAAACCCTAATTTTTGGCGCCAAACTCCCACGTATTAGAGCGGGCCAAAAAAAGACGCCGTAAAAACATCCCTAAATAACCCCCCTGATACAGGTTGTGTCATTTTTCTTTTTTTTTTTACTTCTATTGGTTACAATGTAACATTCAAAAATTCTAAGGATTCTCAAGACACTCTGTGTCCTACTCCACAGTCACAGTAACTGGTCTGGAAGGTTGGGAGCGTCTCCCCCTCACATGTAACCTTGTGTGAAGTGTTTGCAGCGTAGTAAAGGTCCACGACAGGACAGCGGAATTCATTACTCACAATCCTCCTGAATATTCATGAAGCCCTCTTCTCATGAATATTAAACTCCATTTTCCTGATCAAATAGAAATCTATTTTGTAACAGGTGTTTTAAGCTAAAGAGCGGCACAATCATTATTAATGGCCCTCACGGATGGGCGATACGCATCGGGCTTTTGCAGCGATCAGTCATGTTGTCGGATCAGATGCTCGGTTTTAACGAGTCGCAGTGGGATTACACACATGGTCTGATTATGTTGAGCCGCGGCTGCCGTGCCACCGGTTTCCCTTTGAACCTCAAAGATGTGTAGAGGGGTTCAGTGTTTTCTGGTAAATCTAAAGACAGCAAATAATGACAAGCTGCTGTGCAATTTAGGCTGCACATTAGATTTCTTTTGTTTTACATTATTTTTTTTATAATGTTGCTGCGTAATATCTAGAAATATCCATCAGGAAGGGCCATTTATGAATTTTAGGAGAAAGTCCGACCCCCAAGAACCCTTCAACAAGCAGAATGATTACCGGGAAAGGCTAAAAGGGAGTACCAACACAGCCACATTAAAACTTGGCACTGTATCTAGAGAAGTCTTAAAGGGGTTGTCTCACTCAAGGATTGCTGCTTTTAATGTTAAAAATTTGCAAAAACAAGTCACTTGGCAAAATGTGTTCATTAACAGTGTCCCTACCTATTTCCAATACCCCTCTTGAAAAGGGCTGCATCAGTCCTCAGGTCACATAGCTACAGACCTGTTTAATCTCCCTGATAGGCTGCCCACACTGGTTGCTATCTACAGACCTTTTGTTCTCTCCGATAGGCTGCCCCAAAGTTGCTATAGCTACAGATCTGGCTTCTACTGCAGCCTAGCAGAAACCAGTAAACACACCCCTGAATTCAAAATGAAACAAAAACAGGATGAATGTAAGATGAATTAATGTATTGAGACAACCCCTTTAAAGGGGTCTTGATTTTTGTAGGAGAGCCATGACCCTTCATTCTGCTGACTGGGCCCTCAGGACCTCCAGAAACTGGCAGGACTGGTGATTACTTACAGTAGACTTCCAGGTTCTGCCTGATACTATGTTTCCGTGACAAATCAATGGAGATCCAAGGGGTTGTAGGGATTTATCATCAATATGCATTGCCAGTCCCTTTAAGAAGACATCTGTTCCTGGGAAAGCTGGGTGAAACATATGTAACAAAAAAAAAAACAGTGACTAACTGTTGGTAAAAGACGCAGTTTCGAAGGAACAGACACATGTTCATATAAAGCTACCACAGGGTATGTCATGTAGGTTTCCCAGAAAATACACACGTGGACAAAATTGTTGGTTAACTTCCATTAAAGAAATGGAAAAAAAACATAATGGTCACTGAAATAACTTGAAACTGAAAAAAATAATATATTTAAATTTACTGAAAAATCAACTAACGAAAATTAGATATTGCTTTTGAATTGTGGTTCAACCAAAAAATTAAAGAAAAACAAACTAAAGAAATTGATCTGGACAAAAATGATGGTTCCCTTAACTCAATAGTTTACTGCACAACCTTTTGAGGCAATCACTGCATACAAACAATTTCTGTAACTCTCAATGGGATGTTGTTTTCCACAGGTTTCTAGACCACTCCTCATAAGTAAATTGCTCCAGCTTTCTCAGTTGTGAAGGGGTCTTCTCCAGATTGAAGGATTCAGCTCCTTCCATAGATGATCAATAGGATTTAGAGAATGGCTTAGGCCCTGTTCACACGGAGGATTGGGGCACAGTTCTGGCCACGGGTTCGGACGCGGTTTATGCGGCCAAAACCGCGCCCAAATCGCACCTAGTTTATTAATATGGTTTCCTATTGGAAACCGCGTTAATATTCACACGCCGCGGGTTTGGCTGCGGCTTCGGAGCCGCAGCCAAACCCGCGCATGTGGAGAACTCTCCTGTCAATTCTTGATAGGGAGTGTTCTGCGCGGCGGCCGCACGGTGCTGCCGCGGGCGTTTCCGCGGGTGGTGCGCAGTTTGCCCCCTGCTATTAATTTGCATGGGGGCAAACCCTCAGCACAAGCCGCGCCCCAAACCAAGCCCCACCCGCGCCAAGACCACGCCCAGTGTCGGGAGACACGAGTTTGCGGCGAGGCTCGACGAGGTTTCGGCCGCGGGAACTGCGGCAGAACCCGTGGCCAAAACCGCCATGTGAACATGCCCTTACAGAAGCCGCTTTAGAATAGTCCAATGCTTTGCTCTAAGCTCTTCTTGAAAGATCCATGACCTGTAACCTAGACCAGGCTTTCTGACACTGGGCAGCACATTTTATGCTGTGTAGTAATGCGGCTCAAGATGTGGAATGGACAAAGAAAAATCCATATATGCTGCTACTTGACTTATAAGCCCTAGGGGTAAACATACAGGGTAGCAGCCCCGAAAAGGACAACCCTGTCCAGATGCTGTCCCTATTACAAACCTGAAATCAAAAGGCACCAAAACATCCTGGCATGTATATTAGCGTTTTACAACGTAGTTTGTCCATATGTTGATTCAGTCTTTATATTTCTTCTCTCTTTTTCCATAGATCACTCTCTGTCCAATTTATATTGTTTTGGCATAATGGTCCCCGGTGATAAGTACGGTTTCTGTTATGACTTTGTTCAGCTTTGGTCCGCAGTTATTATACTCCACATGTAGCGGTAAACTTTCTTTTATAGTGATATTCCATTATTGTGCACTATGACAAAATTTATCGATACGATTCATGATCCATAGGTTCCCGTTGGTTCTCGTTATCAATGTTGCCCTTAAAGGGGTTTTTCCACCATGTGAAGTTGATGTGGGAACCTCCAAAATGGGTATTTAATCACTTTTCTAAATATATGTGATTACAAAAAGTGAAGCCTGTGAGAACTACAGCATTTCTCAATCCCCCTTAGTTACCTGAAAGCTTCCACTAAACACGACCAGAGGGTCCAGAGGACCTGACAGGCCGCTGCGTGAAACACTTCTTATCTGATGACAGGGAAAATGAATGAGCTTTTAAGGGACAGGGAAGAAAGTGCAGCCCTATGAGGCTGTGTCTTGCTGTATTGAGAATCCACTTTTGGGTACTGTTTTTTATTTCACTTAGTTTTGAGCGCCCCCTTATTCCTCACTCCTTACTCACCCCCTCCCTCTCAGCCCTGCATCTTTCATGACTCAGCATGATTTATTGACATTCTCCCTGTGCTGATAAGGAGGTAAGTAACTTGCGTCCTGGCAAATCCCCTTTAAGGTTAATGTGTTGTGCCTGTCAATATATTAAAACCTGTGGTCCTTACATACTTATCTATCGTTTAACAAACGATGAGAGAATCGGGGCTGTGTGTGCAGCAATGGTTCAATTTCTGCTCCACCGCTGATCTGTACAGGAAGCACTGTTTGTCTATAACAGGCACGCAATTCAATGCCCTGAAGGCGGACTTCCAGCAGAGTAACCTGCCCCTGCCAGATGCTTTACCTGGGGTGGGTCTTAGTGTGTCCAAGCGCCTTCCTTTAGGTAAATCTTATCTTGGGCTTGCCAATCCGGTATCACCGTTAACTCTTTATGTACCGGATCCAAAGGAGAGCAAGGCACATTCACTTTTTTTCCCAGGACCACAAACAAATATGTGGGTAAGCAACTAGCACTATCTAAAGTGAATTTGCACCTAAGGGGTTTGGTTACTATATGCGAGTTATTTTGCTTGCTTCTGAGTAACCATTACTAGCATTGTATCCAATTGGTAGCTGTTTTTTGCGTACTATACTATTGCTTGATACCGTATTGGCCTCCATATGATCATGATATTTAATTCGTCTCATTGTTAGGTCTAATTATCAATTACCGGTGTGATATTTTATACAGTCTTCATTAAAGTGTCCCTTATGTGACCTACATATGCCAAATTTGTTTCCCGATGAGTACTGACAAACAAACATGTTGGGACATTTTTGGTACCTTTTGAAGGCAAGTGTAGTGGCAAGTGTGCAATAGAGACAGGATCCGGATAGGGTCGTTCTTTTCGGGGCAGTTACCCTGTATGTTTACCCTTAAGGTCTTGTTGGGATATGTAGGGATTTTTCTTTGTCCATTCCACATCTTCACAAGCATTACTACATGGTCTTTTGGTTGTTCATTTTCGTATGCAGTTGTTGTCTGTCAGCAGGATCTGAGATATATACACTTTTAAATTTTATTTATTAAAATTAGAAACTTCAGTGCTAATGAGTGTGGAATTCCACCTTAAACCCGCGTCGGTAGGCACAGACTTTGGTGCTGATCCTTCACAGGTAGAGTTTCAGCCTATACTATAATGTGAGGATTCAGCACGAAATCTGATTCAAGAATTGACATGTCAGTTCTTTTTAGAGCTGAAAATAAATCGGTGTCAAGGAAAAGCAGCGTTGTGTGCACAGCTACACAGATTTTCCATTAGAAACAATGTAAGGCGGATTGTAGTCAGATTTGAACACCGATTCTAAGGTAGATTCAGTACAGAATCCGTGCCAGAATGAGCATCCAAATCAGCCATGTTAACTTACCTTTATGCCCAGTCTCCATCTGCGTCAAAGGTTCAGTTTGGTGTCTCCGTTTCTGTTTCCATCAATGTAGTCATTGGGGGGTCTGCCCGCTGTTGTTGGTATACATCATTTTACAGATCCATTGCCACAGCTGCTATGGAAGTTCAGAACAGAACCTCTGATGCAAAATGTGAACCGGGCCTTAGACTTTGGGACACTTACTGCAAATCCTTTATGGGTAATGGCAACAGCAATAATTAGAACCCAGCTTTCCCCAAAAAAGATAAATGGAAACCACCACACTAAATTATTTAGAACTGAAAAATGTATGGGTCAGGTTTTGGAGCAGAGCAGTCATAACAGAATTATGGGCCCCTGGACATAGCACTGCGGTGGCCCTGACAAATACATGACATCACACTCGGCCATGCCTCGAGCCCCACCCACCCAAGCACGCCAATATTGTCACGCTAGTTATGTCTGGACATCTGCAGCCTACAAGACTATTCTGCAGGACTGGGAGCCTTTGGCTCCCTTCTCCACTATGGTTTTTAACTGCTTGCACATCTTAACAACACATAAACCGTTAAATAAGCAAAACCAACCAAGGGATCCCCGGTTGTTTCTTTGTATTTTCCCGGGACATACATACACCACTTGGGGCCCCTATACCTGTGGGGCCCCCGGGCAACTGCCTAGTGTGCCCAATGGAAAAGAAGGCCCTGGTTTGGAGGAAATTCTCTCTAGATGAAATTAATGTAAATAACAAGACACTGGGTCTGTATGAAAACACAGATTTATTTAATTTTTGATAGTAAGAAATCCTTGTTGTAAAGGTTTGTGGAGGTCTTGTGTGGCCCATGTTTACAACATTTCAGGGGCACTCTGATGAGCCATCTGCTATTCATAAAGACCAAAAGCATGTTGAGAGGTCAGACAAACCCATACTCGCATAGAGCAGATGGTAAAAGTACAGGTATAAGACTTTCAACACAGATTCCGCGAAAATACTGGTAAAAAAAATTGTAAAAAAACAGTAGATACATATTAAATTAATGTTTGCTCAAAATAACCTATACGATCTCAGTCAGTCTATTGTTTGCTGTGACACGTCCAAGTACTGACTTGAAGTGAAAAGGACAAACCAAGACAACATAATCAAGCAAACAAAAAACTAAATCACTCAACAGTGCATCAGCCAAACAGCACCTTGACCAACACAATGAGCACAACTACAAGTACTTATGCAATATATACATCAACAAACGGAATTAAAAAATAAAATATATTATATATACAAAACAAATCCCAAGATGACATTGAACAAGAGGGACGGAGAGCCACACGTCCGGGGCAGAATTTTATAGGGCAATTATACCAAAAATCTGGCGTACATGCTTTGCACCAGGATTATTAAAGCATGTATAGGACTAATATTATGGATCACTTCTGAATCACCATCAATCAAAGAGATGCGTGACATCAGAAAAAGGGGTGACGGTACCCAGCCACAACCCCTATGTGCAATTATACAAATGCTAAGCAGCAAATAGGTGCAAAGTTATACAACAGTGGCTAAACGTGCGCCAAAAAGCGAGCCACTGTGGCAAATTTGGCTCAGTTTTAGACTGTCTACACTACGTGTCAAACTCAAACCTGTGAGCCAAATCCGTCCTGCTGCATTATTTTATGAGGCCTGTGACAGCTTGGACACAGCGAGCAGAGATGGACGAGGTCTGGGTGCAGAACGTCCAACTGTCCACTTTCCTTCAGCAAAGGTAGCAGGTGCCTTGGATTAGGACCCTACACACTGCTCTAGACAGTGGGTGCCCCTACCCAGGCCAAATGACACGCACCAAAGCCAGTGTCGCACACAGCCTTTCTGGACAACCATAATGCAGATGTGGCCCTCACTGAAAATGAATGTGATATCCCTGTATTAGTAAATCTGCCCCAATGTCTCTAAAATTTAAGGACTTTAAATGGCATGTGATGTGACTTGGAGCAGAAATTGACACCTGATGCGACCTGACAAGGCCAAGACTCATTGAAGTATCTGTCACTCAATATTACATGAAGATTTAAAGTGAACTTCTGAACAATGGTCGGGAAGAAATAGCTGCAGATTTCCATGGCTCATTGACACGTGTTTTATGCTGAAACACCCGATCATTTAAAGGGGTTTTGCCACGAAGTAAAATTGACGTGGGCAGTTTGCAAATTAAATAATAAACATTTTCACCATTATGCGCCATATTAACCCTTAACGAACTTGGGCGTATCCTACCGTTCCAGGTCGTGTTGGGGGTTAACGCTTCTGGCGTCATGGATACGTCCTGCAGAAGATCCAGCATAAACTGAACACTAAGCAGAGAGCTCTCGGCGTTCGTAAATTTAAAACTAATGCTATGCGATCGGCGCGGGTGTGTCTGGCTGTCTATTACATCTGAATCCGCAGCGTCGGACCCGACCCCGGATCTGCTCCAGGAGACGGTCGGGGGGGGGGCGCGTTATACCCGTAATTATTCGCGACAATCGGTGCAATAAAGAAGAGAGACGGAGGAGGAGACTCGCTCGATCCGTGCCGGCCTCCATGCCTCAGCAGACAACGAAGGCAGAGAATGCCTCTCGGGCGATGTCTGTGACGTGTTACCGATGCCCGGCGGCCTGTGGCATGAACCCGGATCGTGACATGACAGTTGTCATACGGAACCAGTCATAGCAACAAGCTACTGCACTGATCCTCCTAAATCGAATGATGAGATCTAAAGATTCTAATTCAAAATCCACTATGGGGGAAAAGTAAAATAAAAAAATGTGAACAAGTGAAAAAAAAGTTAAAAAAAGAGAGAAATAACAAGTAAAAAAACCAACACCGAAATATAAAATAAAAAATACGTATCACCCGCCTTTTCACCCTTTACAAAGGCCAATCGCCCCCACAAAAGATCAAAAATTAAAAATAAAGTACCCCATATTTGTATCGCCGCGTAGGTATCGACCTGCCCTCTAAAATACTGTCATGTTAATATAACCGCGTACGGTGATGCCCAGTAAAAAAAAAAAACAAGACACAGAATTTAGATTTATTGTGCATCCCGCTGCACAATAAAAGTGAATAAAACGCGATCAAAACATCCATCTAAATCCAAAGATGTACCCATTAAATGTCAGTTATCCCGCAAAAAAAAGTCCTTATACAGACTCTGTATACGGAAAATATAAAAATTTATAGCTGCTCAGAAGATAGCGAAGATAAATATTGTTATTACACACTATAACACAATTTCTTTTTTTTTAAAGTGCTTCATCTCATATAAAAGACTAATCCTAGGGGTATCGCTATAATCGTGCGACCAAAGACGTAAAAGCCTAACTTATCACGGATACTCGCACGTGGTAAGCCCTGTTAAAATAAAAATATAAAAAACCACTACTAGGCTTGCCAGTACTTATTCTCTCACATGGACTCCCAAAAAATGGATTAAAAGCAATCAAAAGCTTGTACCCCAAAAAATGATAATAATAAAAAACGTCAACTCCTCTCGCAAAAAACAAGATCCTACACAATGCATCCAAGGACCAGAAAAATTAAAAGTAAAGTAACTACCCCCCCACAGGTGGATGTAAAAACGTAATTTTCTGTTTGCACTAATAAAACGTGTCTTTTTTTGCTATAAGCAGTAAACTAAAAAAACTTACCTAAATTGGGTATCGGTGTAATCGTATTGACCGGCTGAAGTAAAGTACCTGTTATTATTATATATCAGATACTGTGACCGCTATAAAAATATAAAATAAAAAACACAGACAAATAACCAAGATGGCGTTCGCTATTATTGTTCAAAACATTCACAAAAACCCTAATAAAAAAGTGAACATAGCATCATATGCACACATAATGGTACCCATAAAAACTTCAATACGAACCGCAAAAACAAGCCCATACATCAAGATCTGCACATCAGCAAAATAAAAAGTTTATGTGCTGTCAGACATATGGAAACCATAAACACCGCAATTTCTTTATAGACGTATTTCTACTGTGTAAAAGTTATAAAACAGAAATAAAACTATAAAAATTATTTCATGGTATTGTACGACCCATAGTAAGAGTTATCACATCCATTTACAATGCACTGGCGAATGCTGTAAAATTTAACTCAAAAAACAATGACTTGAACGAAGTTTTTCCCCACATTTTTCATTGACCAATGCTAAAAAAAAAATAGTGGAACACATGTGTGCCTAAAATGCAGAATACATCCCTGATGAGATCTGATGGTGTTGAATCAAAAATGCGGCCGACTATCTGGAATGTTTCGCCTGTTCCGTTGCTACTTTGCGCGGGCTTTGCAAATGCGACTTGGCCCTATCAAAGATGTCTGCCGTTCAAAGCAAAATATGCCATCTTCCGCTCCCTTATACGCCCTGGCATGGCCCAAACAGCCGTTTACAACCACATGTAGGTTATTGCTGACACTTGGAGAAATTGCTTACAAAGTTTTACAGAGTTCTTTTTATCCAGGATCTCCTTGTATATGTGAAAACATATTTAAGCTACAAATTGTCAGATTATTGAAAAAAGATTTTTTTATTACTTGTCAACAGCCTTTATGCTACAAAAAAAAATTGTGAATCACTGTTGGGTCTATATACTCAATGCACCTGGATATATTTCTTAAGGGGCTGTTAGTTTCCATATGTGGTCTAATTAGGGGCTGTTTATTACGTTTTAGCACCCACCCATATGGTGTCCCAAAACCTGAAATGGCGCCACTAAATAAAATCGTTATTGAAATGAGACCACTCAGTCTGTCCGGTAGGTGCTCTCCTATTCTGAGCGGCCTTATGTTGAGCCAATACTGCCACTAGGGCACCATCATGGGAATACCTCTTAAAACGGCGACCTGGGGGAATTGTATTAAGATTGACATTTACCTGGTCACATTTCGTAATCCAGTGAATCCTTGGATATTGAAAAATCTGCAAAAAAGTGACATGTTTGAAAAATTTCACTCTCCCTTTGCTTTAATTTCCTGTGAAATAATGAGAGGGTATCAAAATTCCTAAAAATAGTGTTGTAAATACGTTATGGGCCCTAGTTTCTTAGATGGCATTCATTTATGGGGTGTATTAAACATGCTAAGGCTCCATCAAGCAGTTCAGAACTGAGTGTACCTAAACATGTATATTGGCAATTTTCTGAATTTGTGAGAAATTTTACTGTCGTAAATTTCTAGCCTCTCTAATGTCCGTAAAAAAAAGAAAGGCACATTTAAAAATGATGCCAAACCTATAAGTGGGACATATGGTAGATGCTAGTTATAAACTACTTTTGTGGTGAATAATTTCTGTCTTGCACGCAGAAACTTTTGCAACTATCAAAATCGCTAATTTTTCCAAATTCTCATGAAATGATTTGATATTTTTCACAACAAACAAGGATTGTATGGATAAAAATTTCTTACCTAACTTAAAGCACAATGTGCTCACAGAGAAAACATATCTCTTGATACATGGGGATAGGTAAAGTGTGAAAAAGATTATTCTCCACATAAATGGACAATGTCAGATTTGCGCTGTGTCAGGAAGGTCAAAAACAGGTAGGTCCTTAAGGGTAAAATTCTGCCACGTTTTTGTTTTAGCTGCTCCTTTACGTGATCCATATGTTTACAGTAGTCTCCAGGGATACGACCAGAGCTGAGCGCTCCTCAGGTCTGGGTCGCACATGATCAGACATCTCCTCTCCTCAGGAAGCTCATTGAGGTTCAAAACCCCAGGTTGCTAGTTCATTCACTCCCGTCTTTTGTAATCCTTAGTAATTAGTCATAACAGTCGCAAATATCATTTTTTTAAAAAAAAAACCAGAAAAACAGGTCCTGTGCATTTTTAAAGAAGAAAAAAAAATACAGCAGGTTTGTCTGACAGGGATCTGACCTAGAACCCTTGTGTTTGAGGTCACTAAACTTTACCTCTGAGCTACAATTGTAACTACTTGCAGCTTTTGATACATTAAACAGACCTTTCTTTGCCTAGAGAGAGGAAAGGCTTGGACGAATGTCATCCTGCTCGGTCACATGATATGCAATTCAAACAAATCGATTAACACGCCCCTGATGATCACACAGGAGCTGAATGCACGGAGGCTATGAACGGAGATCGTGCAAACCACCTATACGAGTAAAATTACGAGCCTAGTATGGAGAGAAGTGCCGCGGCCGGATGAGACAATTCCAATTTGGGGCTTCTCCCCACCAAGCCTGCTTAACGGACAGGTCTCCTTCCTGTAGTAATGGAGCTATCAGTCAAGCTGAACTGGACAGAGAGAAGTTGAACATCAGACTCGGCTCCTCTGGCCATGGCGCTTCTCCCTGAACCAGGCTCAGTTTAATGGGGTGTTCTACAGTGCTGTAGCGTTTCGGCATAAACCACGCGTCAGTAAGCCATGAAAACCTGCAGCTATTCCACACCGTCTGTCGTTCGGGCAGCATGAATGAGCAGAGAGGTTCCTTTTATATGTCTACACAGCTTATGTTAAAATACAAAAATCCAACGTTATTTTAACATCGCCGTAACATGAATTTTTGGCGCGGGTTTGCATCAAAAACCGCAGTCATTTTTTGGATTTCCCACGGCCAAAAAAAAATTATATGGGCTAGTGGAATTCTGCCAGAAATCGAAGAAGATAAAACATATTGCTACCTCCCAGGCAGACGGGTCGGGGTTTTAGATATCACGGATTTCCTATTTCTGTCCATGGGACACTGGTTACAGTTGGATTTTCAGAGGATTCAGTATTTAGGATCCGCCCAGAAACCAATTCTGTGTAGACATAGCCTTAAAGGGAATGTGTCATCAAAAAAGATTTATTGTTTTACTCACATTTTTATGTTCAACACATTTTTTAAGAATTTTTGGTTACAATTTCTTTTTAATTTTCCATTTTACTTTCATATATTTTTTAATAATTCTTAGGTCTCTGCAGTTTTCACTTTGGACAACTAGGCTAATAATTGCTCTGAACATTTCCCCGTTCTTGTTCAGAAAGATTCTGTCAGTTGTCTGCTCATGTATAAGCACAAATAAGGTTCAAACTGAAAGGAGACACAGTGTGGAATAGATAACCCAGGATCCACCAGTCAAAAGAGGAGATGTCACAGATCACCTTTACACCTCTACTGACACATGATTTCTTCCCAGGTCACAGTGCATGGACTAGAAACTCTCCTATAGAAGAATGAATGGACTGAGTCTAAGTCTTAGTCTCTATGTGCATGAAGCTACTGTAAAGCAGCTCTGCTGACTGCTGTGACAGCAAGTGTCAAACAAGGCCTAGTGGCAAAGTGACAACTGCAAAGACTTAAGAAAATTATTAAAAAACTATTGAAAGTGATATGAAAATTAAAAAAAAAAAAAAAACAAACACCAAAAAATCCTAAAAATGTGTTTAACATAAAAATGGGACTAAACAATGATCTTTTTTTGATGACACATCCCTTTAGAAGGTAAATAATAAATAGCAAAAACTTCACTTTACATAATAACGAATGTTAAAGCTTGAATATAATTCTGCAGATGATACTGATCAGAGGCGTAATACAATGTTTATAAGAAGAGCTATGAATTATGTCACGTCTCTCCCCCGGAGCGTACAATAATACACGTATTGTTACGTCGGGGAGAGAGAAGTGAATGTCAACTCTCTTCAGGCGCTTACGCCATTGGAGAAGGAATGAACTGGGGCAAGCGCATAATGCTAAGCACACAAGCTGTATGCTGCTTGCGCACATTATGCTCCGCAATACATTATGTGAACAGGCCCTAAGGCTGGGGCTGCACCACTCTCTCGGGTTATCCCAGGTGGCGGCTGTATTGTTTTGGTCTATATAGTGTGATATAGAGCTTCCGTGACACCAGTTCGTTACATTCATGCTGTTATTTTATTGAGTTTTACATGATAATTATAACTCCAAATCGATGGCCAGCTCTGTCCTGAATAATGTCAGAACGTCTTGATTGCGCATGATGACAGCGATTCATCCATATAATACACTTGCTGTTAGGCAGTTTTGATAAGGCTATGTTCACACGGGGTTATTTCGGCGTTGCATTTTCGTGTGTATTTAGCTCTCAATTTACGAGCAGATGCGCTCGAAATACGGTAATCCATAGATTCTCATAGGAACTATGGATTACGCACTCATTCCCCCACCGGTACAATACGATCGTTCTGTACGCCCGGGGAGATAAGCTGACATGTCAATTACTTGCGGCAAATACGCGCCGCGTGCCAAGTCTAGTCTATGTGGGCCGGTGGGACTGCGGTTCCCTGTGTCATCATGGATTTGCGGCCCGATCAGGCGATCCCAAACACCTGGTGTAATTGCGGCCGTACTGTACGCCCCGCAATTACGCCGTGTGAACACAGCCTAAATGAGGTCCGTTATGTTGCAATTTCTCACTATTTTCAAGATCTCTGGTTACTGTCAGTGAATGGTAACTATCTTCTTTACATTCACAGGCTAAGGCAATGTTCACACAGCTTATTGCCGACGTAATTGCGGGGACGGATTTCGCCCCGCAATTACGCCGGCAGCCCGGTGCAGCGGGGGCGGGGCAAGGGGCCCCGGCATCTGGGCCGGCCCCATAGAAATTCGTTATTCACGGCGCGTACGCGCCGTAAATAATGTGCATGTCACTTTCTCCCCCCGCGGTGGATTCGCCGAGCGGGGAGAAGAGACGGAATCCACAGTTCTCTATGGATTGGGACGGATTCCAGCCGTACTGCAGCGCAAATACGGCGCGCAGTACGGCTGGAATCAGCGCCCAAATAAGCCGTGTGAACAAGGCCTAAGACCCTGTACACAACGCTATGTTGTAACAAAATATTTTCCCGTGTAACATGGCAGAAATGGGAAGAACAACCTCGGATTTCTCGTACGTATTTTTCTTGTTTTTTTTCATGTAGAATTCAACCTGTTTTAAGATTCAGACTGGCCCCTTTCCAATGGAGTCCTGGCTCCTGTCATGTTCCTCATGCTCAACATGTGCTGAAAATGCATACATCATTGGCAGCACTTGTGGTTTTTTAACGCATCTATAGACATGTGGCAAAAAAAAAAAGAAAGTGCTGCAATGACGTGTATTTCCATATAGAACAATGGGAATCTTCAGATGCGTTTTAATGCATCATTTCAAAAGGTAAAACATGTATTTTATGCATCAAAATACACGTGAACAATGCCATGTGAGCCGAGCTGTTCCGGGTCTGGGCTTGGGATCTCTGCCGCGGATGTGAAGCGGAGTCGCACACAGCCTTGATGTTACGCAGTGTTGCTTATACTCGGTGCGGAATAAAATCCAGTGGGATCACATGACCCAACCCTTTCACAGCTGAGCGTTACATTCTCATGTAAGGAAAGCACATCAGCAGCACCAATCTCTCTTCTGTCCTGGCAGTTTGTTACAGTGTGTCAGCTTGAAGGATTGACCCTAGGATTCAGATCTAAACTTGGAAAGCCCCTTTACAAACCTGTCATGTGCACAGACCTAATTTAGGCAAAATCGGTTGTTCTGCTGCGGATTTTCATTTTGTGTCATGGATTAGAGCCATTTAGTGTGTTAAATCCCTTTACTCTCAACCGATGCAGTTTTTGTGCAGAACAAATTCCGTCACTATTTTTTGGGATTCATATTGTGCTGTAAAACTATGGTGCCGATTCTGCGCTAACATCTGTGTGAACTTCTGCTGTGTGAACTGGTCAGCTCTGCATGATATATTCTGTTGTTCATCCAGTGATGTAAACTAGCGGCACATGACGGCTACAGCCATTCAGCGGATACAGCGGTGACGTCCTCATTTGGAAGTTCAAGAACATAGAAGACGGGAGAGAGATGCGCTTTTGGAACCGGAGGAAGAAGAATACAATTTTATCTATTTCACAAGGGCCCCAGGAGTTGCTTGTTTGATTTTTTTTTTACGGGGTGCAAATCACAAAATCTTTCAGCAGCATCAGTGTAATGAAAGATACAAATACTGATAGTGCTCGCTTAAGAAAAGCTCTGTTCAGAGCTGAAATGTTGTTGCTAGGTTAATAAACCACTATTTTTTTTTTTTTATTGAAATGCTGTCTATCTTTTTGTATTTTTGGATCTATTTTTTACTAGGTGGACAATCCCTTTAAAGTGGTTGTCTCACTTCCAACAATGATGGTATATTGCTAGGATATGCCATCAATAGTCTGATAGGTCTGGGACCCTCACCTATCTCCTAAATGAGCCCTGAAACCTCTCCGTTCTGAATGGAGAGGTGTTTGGGACTCTTCAATTGAAATGAATGGGAATTCCGATTACAGCCAAGCATCACCGCCTGGCTAAACTCGGAACTCCCATTCATATCTATGAGAGTCCCAAACACCTCTCCATTCAGTACGGAGAGGTTTCAGGGCTTGTTTAGGAGAGGGGTGCGGATCCCAGGCGTAGGACCCGCACCTATCAGGCAATGCTGGCATATCCTAGTAATATTCCATCATTTTCTGAAGTGAGACAACCCCTTTAAACCCTTATCCCCAGAAAGATATCATAAAAATAATCTTGAATTTTTAACCTTATAAAATAGAAAATTAAACCAGATCGCTACACTATGAAGGTGCACATATATCGGATCTTAACATGTTACACATTCTGCTAAGTTCCTTTGACCAAAGCTGCAACAGCAACTTTGTCATCCACTTGGAGAGGCTTTGATGCGCTGGTTATGGCTTTGTTGTCCGCATCTTTGTTATTCTGGAGTAGTTGCTTTAGAGATCGCTCAAAAATAGACCTGGGGTCGCTGGACGGGAGATCTGGGCACTTACAGGACTCTCTGAGTTTAATGGCCTGAAAAAAAAAAAAGGAAAAATCTCTTTAAGAAAAACGTACGGTTAGAATCACACATGGAGCGGTTACAGACCTGGATAAAAGACTGATATTTCTGTGCTTTGCAGTGACACCCGTGTTCTTACCTTGGTCAGAACAGCTGCATTTACATTGCTAGTGGAAACACTACATCTGCCCCAATGCACTACTGCAGGCTATGCGCTTCACAGTAACAGAAGCAGCAAGAGGAAAGCAGTGATATTCTGTAACCTGTTAGCTGACGAGTTACCAGCAGAATTCTGAACAGCAGCTCTGAATTATTGCTGGACTATAAGACATGAATGAACCCATTTAAAGGGGTTGTCTCATCATGCTGTTTCACAGAGCCAAAAGCAGATTTCATTCATGCATCCTGTCTCTTCCTGGTCAGGCTGTGGGTGATTAGCATATCAGCTCTGTATTCAAAGGTCTGGTAATTACTCTGACATGAGAGCAGGAGATGTTTATCTAAAGTCCAGAGAATCTTCATACCTAAAGTAAAAAAAAGTAATTTGTCTCCTTTGTTTTCTTGTGTCACCCTGGAGCTACTGTTCTAATCTGTTTGACCCAATTAAGCCACAGCATAATTAATAGGGACTCTCCTTCTCTGTAACCCGGACAGTCAATTTCCCAGGAACATGATCAAGGGCTGGTGGACTCCTGTGCAGTCAACCAGAGGGACCTAAAAAGGAGCCCAGGGATGCCTGCAGTTAGGGCACACAAAGTGTGTCATAGTGACACTGTTTACAATGGATACAGACAGGGATATAAAAAAGTAAGCATGGGGCCTCATAGCAACACTTAGAGTGGGGATCCATTCATGACAAACTTCAGCAGCAAGTTCAGAACATAAAAGCTGATGATTATTTTGATCTCTCTATTGCACAGGGAAAATGCACAAAGAGATGTCCCCGTACAGGGTAAATACAGTGATGTCACAGTACAACATAAATGCACCCAGTAATTTCACAGTACAGCATAAAACACACCATGATGTAACCATAGTGGGATAAAATGCCCAGAGAATTACAGCACAGGTATAATGGTGTCACAGTACAATACAATACACAAAGCAACGGTACAAAGCAGGCATAATGCACGCAGTGACGTCACAGAACATGTATAATAAACATAGGGATGTCATAATACAGGGAGAATGCACACAGTGATGTCACAGAACATGTATAATAAAAACAGTGATGTCACAATGCAGGGAGAATTCACACAGTGATGTCACAGTAGAGGGATAACTCACACCATGACACCGGCATAATATGCAGAATTAAAAGGTCACTACATCCGCTATGACATCACAAGAAAGGAAAACAGAATTATCTAAATGATGCAACCGAACATATGATGTCACAGCACAACAATAATGCAAAAATGACCCCTACTGCCATCATCCTGTCGTCACTAACTGCAGCTACAGTCAGACACCATGGTTTTACGTATTCGGACAGCCTGTATGTCTGAGTGGAGAGGTAAGTCCCCATAGCAGCTGCAATGCCTGCTTCCCTGGTAGCTTCCCTCATGTACAGAGCAGTATGTGAATACATTGCTAATTGAAAATAAGAAGTGAAACAAAGGGCTATTCCCACCACTCAACTTTCAGATTGCCACTGAAAATCCAAACCCAGTCAAGCGAGAAGAACGGAGAGAGACTTGGAAGTCAACTGAATTAAAAAAAAAAAAAAAGAAAGAAAAATGTGCAGTAAAAAAGTCCACAAAAACATCACAAAATGCATGATGACTTAGACTAAAATACATGTTCTTGTGCATACATTATATACAATATACTGCTACCCACATGACTGCAATAACCTGAATTAAATGAACAGGTTATTCAGTTTCAAGTGCAGACAATTTGCTAAAATCTTCTTTTTTTCATCTGCATCAAAAAAAGAATAAAAATTTAAAAAATGTATGCCTGCCTGACATGCAGAAAGGCAAAAAAAGAGAAAAACCTAAAGAGTCTTGAAGAGTTAAAGGGGTTGTATCATTACATTAAATGGTCTTCAGAATAAGGGGACAGTGAAAACAAGCAACTTTGCAATTGGATTTCATTTGCAAAGCTGTCTTGTTTTCACAGTCTGCCTTATCTTAGTTTTCTGTGAACACAGTTCCCCAGTGCCGGTCGGATACCAACACCTTTCATTTCATTGGCTGAAGGCTCTACTAATTTACATTCTGATCAGCACCAGATCGGACTTATTCACGGGAGCATGCATTCCTGCCTCTCTCACTCAGAATAAGGAGCCGGCAACATTTCACTCTGCACAGCCAGCAGCTGCACAGTAACCCTGCAGCTGCTTCTACAATCAGAAAACAGTAGAATTGTGCCTCCTTGCCTAATGCTCCTGCATGTAAACATAGAAGGGAGACAGATCTGTACTGCTCTGGATGAGTTCAACTATAACAAACTTCCAGCTGTGAAAGGAGAAGAGATCAGTGCTCTGAGTTCATTGAACACTGTCTAGACTGAATGCAGGGCTGTGGTATATAAACATACAGCTTTTACAAACTAATACTGCATAGGGTGAGGAATGACACAGTGACATGTGGACTCAGAGAAGGGGGGGGGATGTGCTTTCCCCTCCCACTGATCTCAAACACACACACTGACTCAGGAGCGAGCATAAACAGTGAAGGGGTGGGGGGATGATGTCATCCCCCCTCAGTTAATAAACACCCAGCTGGGAGGGGAAGAAACGCCCCTGGATTTTAGGAGCTGAGAAACTGAAAGTACAAGGAAACACACGAACTGATGAAGCGATAAATCCCCTTTAACTCTAGAACAGAACAAAGAAAAGTGAAAAAAATTGACTCAAGTAGAATTTAACTAGATGCTGACTGTCTGTTGACCATAGATGTCCGAGCGGTCAACATCTACTGCACAAACTTTCTGGAACTAACTGAGCAGCTGCGTGAGAGGAGAGCCAGGTACCAGCAGCTGCCACGCGCCCCACTGAGATAACAGGGATGGTTTAATCCCGTCCCTGCCTTCCCAATTGTTATAAATGCATCACTCACTGGGTGTTGTATATACAGATAGGCTCTACCAGTCACGTGACCTCTGTGGCTCACTAGTTGTAGATGCTGCTTGGTCTTAGCGGACCTAGATCAGCTCTGCAATAATTTTTGGGGACTGTTTCACCTGTAACTGGGGCTAATAAATAAGCCCCAGTCACAGCGGGAGGGGGGGGGGGGGAGAACAAAAATAAATACTTAAAGGGGTTTTCTCACCATGCAGTTTTACAGAGTCACAGGCAGCTTCAGCCTCACACTTCCGGATTAGACTGTGGGTGGTTCTTTAGCAGTGATTAGTACATCAGCTCTGCTATTTCAAGCTGAGCGGGGAATAAGTAAAAGGAGATCAAAACTGTAAGTAAACACAACCTCTGACCCCCAGGGTGAAAAAAAGGTGCTTTTCAAAGGTAAACAATAGGGAAAAGTATTTCATTAGAGGAGAAAAGCCCTCCCCCTTCACATTCACTTGTTCATCCTCTGTCCGAAAACCGGACGGAAGAATGAACATGTAGAATGTTTTTCGGGCCAGGCGGATAACCCGTGCAGTGGGGACTGCTGCTTGGGTTTTCCATAGCGACCCGTGCAAAAGTTTGTGGCCGGTTTTTCAGACGGTTTGCAGAACTCAACTTAAAAACAGAAACCGCCTGTGGGCAAAGCCTTCCATTTTTTAAATCCCCACATTTAAGAAAAAGGAAAAAGGGGGATGAATTTATAATTCCTGCTAACAATACTAAGAACCGTCAAATTCTTGCTCTCCGCCTTAAGGTTAAAACAAGCTTCCAAATTGTTTTGCGTTCCCACCCATCTGGAACCAAATGAAAAAAAAGACCCCCTCCATTTCACCATCTTCAAAGCAACCTGAAAACCCATCTCTTTTAGGCTTCCTATAAACCTACAATAACCCTGCTGTCACTACACCCTCCACAAACATGTCTGCCCCTTTACCTTCTGTCCTCTTTCCCCCCCCCTCCTTGTAGATTGTAAGTCTCCGGGTAGGGTTCTCTCTCTCCATCTGTCGTGCCAATTTCATTCATCACTTATCCTGTACTCGTTTGACTTATGTAATGTATGCAACCCCCTCGAATGTACAGCGCCCTGGAATCAATGGCGCTTTAAAATAAATAATAATAATAATAATCATCTTGTATATTTAGCCAGATCTAACACGGATTTACCAAATCTGAAAAAGCGGTCCAGAAATGTCGAAATGCCATCAGATTTTGGACGGCATATTGACATATGCTGTGTGGACTTGGCCTCAAGCCGAAATGATTTCCTGTAGGATCCTAAATGCAGCTTTGGATGTGACTGGAGTAAAAGACCTGATCAATGAACGCTACATACTTTCTCTTCTGCCGGTGATAAAAGTGATACGTGCCCTGTTCCGCACACCCTGCGATCTACATTCTCGTATTAATGGACGTCTGGATGTTAGAAGCGAGCGCAGACGTTCTCTCAGCTGCCGACAGAGTTGCTGATTTCTTACTGAACATTTAATAGTTTAAG
Organism: Phyllomedusa bahiana; assembly: GCA_025379985.1. Taxonomy (NCBI): domain Eukaryota; kingdom Metazoa; phylum Chordata; class Amphibia; order Anura; family Hylidae; genus Phyllomedusa; species Phyllomedusa bahiana. The sequence continues at coordinate 26,060 of JAODAL010016128.1, forward strand.
CGGCTGAATGTGAATTCTTTTTGTAGCGTTCCACTGACAGATGCATCAGCGATGGGAGATTTTCAAGGAGAAATGAACTGTGAAATCATTCCGGTCGCACGAAAACACAAAATGTCCTTCAATGTTCTGTCGCTTGGTTGCAGCCGCTGACCGAGCGGCAGAGACGTCCAGGGTTATTCAGCCGCCTGTGACAAGCGTTCGGGGCAGTTATAAAGGATATTAATGGTGTTTATTAAGCATTGAGCGCGTTAATCAGCAAAACATATAATGGGAGTAGTAAAATGTGACCGGCCGGCCTCAGGATGAGACGCAAATGTAATATTCCCAATTTGTAATCCCCAGAGGTTTCTGTGTCATCCTGAACATACAATTTACTACTAAGTGCCCTCCAGACGGCAAAAGAAGAGGGGGAGGAGCGGGATGCTTACAGTAATATTATAACGAAATATGACATGCCACATTACAGGGTATAAACCTGTCACATCCCGCCAGGAATCTGCTCATTCACCCTGTCCGGTAAATGTCCTGCTGGATGTTCTGCAGCCGGATAATGCGCCCCTATGACAGCTCCGACGATGCCCTGCAAGCTGCTGATCTGCACACTGGGAGTCGGCGGAGGTTTTATTCTTATGCATTGTCTTTTATATATAAAAGCAGATTGTCTGCTAATAAGGTTTGAGTCTGTTTCGGGTACATACACCAATGATATCAATGTTTGAGGCTAATTGGTCTGGCCTAATGGAGAATTTACACATTTCGTATACATAGTCGAGACCAGCAGGATATTGGCGTGCATTAAGAGAGGCATGGGACAGGGAGGTCATATTACCGCTGTATAAAGCATTGGTGCGGCCGCATTTGGAATATGTGGTTCAGTTCTGGGCTCCAGTTTATAGAAAGGATGTAGTGGAGAAAGTGCAAAGACGAGCAACCAAACTTAAAAGGGGAAGGGAGCATCTTAGTTATGAGGAGAGGTTAAAAGAATTTCACTTATTTAGTCTTGAGAAAAGACGGCTCCAGGGGAGACATGATTAATTTATATAAGTATACAAATGGCCCCTTCAAAAAGTATGGAGAAAAGCTATTTCATGTAAAACCCCCTCAAAAGACAAGGGAACATTTCCTTTGTCTGGAGAAAAAAAAATTCAATCTCCAGCGGAGAAAAGCGTTCTTCATCATGAGAACTGTGAATCTGTGGAATAGTCTCTTTGAGGAGCTGGTCACAGCAGGAACAGTAGAGAGTTTCAAAAAAGGCTTAGATAACCACTTACTACTCAATAATATTCATACGTATACAGCCGTATAAAATATTTGGATCCATTCTGAGGGCAACTTTGGGATCAGGAAGGAAATCTTCCTTAGGGCAGATTTTTTTGTGCCTTATGGGTTTCAAAGTTTTCATCAGTAGGGAAACTAGGCTTAAAGGGGATGTCTCATTTCACTGATTCATCTTCCCTCAGTCCTGTTTTCTTGGTTTCACTTTGAATTCAGGGGCGTGTTTACTGGCTTCTACTAGGCTGCAGTAGAAGCCAGGTCTGTAGCTATAGCAACCAGTGCTGGAAGCCTATCAGGAGAGATTATCAGGTCTGTAGCTATAGCAATCAGTGCTGGCAGCCTATCAGGAGAGATCAAACAGGTCTGTAGCTATAGCGACCTGAGGAGCTGATGCAGCCCATACAAGAGGGGATATCTAGGAATGGGTAGGACACTGTTAATGGACACATATTGCAAAGTGACTTGTTTTTGAAAGATCTTTAACATAAAAAGTTGTCCTTGTAGTGAGACAACCCCTTGAAAGTAGTTTTCTCACCATGCTGTTTCACAGAGTCCCAAACAGCTTTTCACTTACTCTGCCTAGTCAGGCTGTGGATGGTTCTATAGCATTGATTAACATATTTAGCTTTTCTGTAACTAGCTGAGACATTACAAAGACATAAGTATGTGGGATAGTGAAACAGCCCATTGTGTATAATCAGTAAAATACTATGTGTCATTTATGATTGTAAATTATCCTGTTTCATTCTGCTGTTCGGCCACAAGATGTTTTCAAAATCTGGTTTATGCATAATAGAGACTAAGGTATGTCATGTGACAGAGAGACACGAGGGAGTAGTCATTTTAGAGAGAAGAAGTGAAGGACAGAGAGGTCAGGCAGAGGACAGACGCTGGCCGTGGATCAGCTCAGCTATCCTGATTCTGGAGTCCTTATATTTCACCCTTTATCCACATCTTTCCCCACCTTTGTTTGAACTTGATGGACGTGTGTCATTTTTCAATCGTAGTATGTAACATTATTATGACCAGGGCCGGGACGACGGGTAGGCAGAGGTAGGCGAGCGCCTAGGGCGCCTACCTCTGCCTGTCCCTAAGGGGCACAGGCAGGGGCCCCGAACCTCCCGGGTTCCAGGCCGCTGCCGTGGGCCTGAAGCGCCGGCGGTCCCTGTATGTGCGTCCGCAGGACGCACATGCAGCTGCGGGCTTCTGCGGAGCAGAGAGCGCGCGCTCCCTGCTCCGCAGACAGTGTCGGACCCGCTCACCGGAGGACCCTGGATCCTCCGGTAAGCCGCAGGGCCGACACAGCGGGGCCGCCAGGTCCTCATAGCGCTGAGGACCCGCCGCGGCCCCGTGCGGCTCAGCTGGCAGTGTCGCGATGAATTGATGTCATCGCGATGCTGCCTGTCCTCGGGCGCACGACGCGTCATAGGCCGTGCGCCTGAGGAGCGCGCAGCTGGTAAAGAAGAGGAGCGCGTGGCCGGGAAGCAGGTAAGGTAAGTATTAATGTTATTTTTACCTGAGAGTGCCCCTATATCTATATGCCTGCCTGAGCCCCCTATATACCCCTGCCTGCCAGAGACCCTATATATCCCTGCCTGCCTGAGCCCCTATATATCCCTGCCTGCCTGAGCCCCTATATATCCCTGCCTGCCTGAGCCCCTATATACCCCTGCCTGCCTGAGCCCCTATATACCCCTGCCTGAGCCCCTATTTACCCATATGCCTGCCTGAGCCCCTATATACCCCTGCCTGAGCCCCTATATACCCATATGCCTGCCTGAGCCCCTATATACCCATATGCCTGCCTGAGCCCCTATATCTATATGCTTGCCTGAGCCCCTATATGCCAGCCTTAGCCCCTATATAGCCCTGACTGCCTGCCTGAGCCCCTATATCTATATTCCTGCCTGAGCCCCTATATCTATATGCCTGCCTGAGCCCCTATATACACCTGCCTGAGCCCTATATCTATATACCTGCCTGAGTGCCCCTATATTTATATACCTGCCTGTCTAAGGGGACAATACATACCTGCCTGACGAGACATATATATACATATATATATATATATATATATAGATATATATATATATATATATATATATATATCTATATATATATATATATACACTCACACACATGCCTGACTGTGAGGGCATATCTGTATACCTGCCTAACTGATGGGGACCTGTATAGCTTCCTATCTGAGAGGATCTATATACCTATAATTAAGGAGTTACTGGAAATGTGAGGATTCTAAGATATTTGTGTCCAAATCTGCAGGGACGAGTATTGGCCGGGAGCAATCAGCATGAAGGTGAGAACCGGATGGAGAAGAAAAGGGAAAGTGAACGACGCTGATCAGAAAAGACGTCTCCTGTGAGTCACTAAATGTAACTGCAGTGTAATCACTTATATTTCTGCAGAGCGTCTACATACAACTAGTATCTACCACTATATGGCCCCTGTATGGCGGTGGTATATGTAATCAGAGCCTGTGTACAGCTGATAGTCACATGTGGGGTCTGGCAAGATTATTTGATCCTTAAGTAGTAATAGTTTAGGGTCTTGGTTTTGTAGGAGTATTTTTAGTAACAATCATTCGTCTGGTAGATTTGCTCCATGTATCGGTGTATTATTTAGTGACTTTTATTTAGGGGTATTACATTGTCATAAGGAGGTGATTTTGAAAAAGCAAATTTGTCAGGGCTGATTTTCATTGTGCAGTGATTGCTGAGGAGATGGGCAGGAGCTATGTGGAATATGCAGAAAATTAGTGACAGGACCTGGCGCGGGGCGAGAGGAATTAGTGTGGGAGGGTGCAATTTGGGGAGCGAGGAGGGGGGGCGGGCGCCATTGGCTGTACTCGCCTAGGGCACCAAAATGCCTTGTCCCGGCCCTGATTATGACCATCAGCTAATATCTAGAGTAACTGTTGTGTGCAGCACAGACAGGAGCAAGAAGGGCTGGGAGTGGCTTAATAAGGTCCTGGTGGTTTGCACAGGCATCTGAAGTCGACTGCATCCCACAGCTGCTGGAGGGTCCATTCAGCCATCACCACCATCCAGGGGCTCCCACAGATGTTCAAGTCTGGTAAATAAGGGAGTCAGGATAATACTTGGAAGTCTTGGTCATGCTCTTCCAACCAATGTTGGACATTTCTAGCCATTTGACTTGTCACATTGTCTGGCAGGAAGATCCCGTCCGCCTCAGGGAAGGCAATCAGCATGTATGGACAATCTACATGGATGGATTTATACCAGGTCGGTTAAGAGAACCTGCTAAATGGATGAGCGGTCCAGAGAATTCCACAAAAACATCCCCAGACCATAATGCTGCCACCACCAGCTTGTCTTCCTCCAGCAATGGTTGCAGGGTGTTGGAAATCTGATGTTTTTCACCTGACACATCAATGTCCATTTGTTCGATGAAGCAAAAAACATGATTCATCGGGGAAGGCAACCCTTTGCCAATCAATGGAGGTGCAATTCCAATACCGCCATGAAGCTGAAGCCTTTTCTGCCGATGCAGCTTGGTTAGCAGAGGTGCAGTGACATCCGTCTGCTCCGCGGCCACATACACAGTAGGGTTAGCAGAGGTGCAGTGACATCTGTCTGCTGCTGGGCTCCATACACAGTAGGGTTAGCAGAGGTGCAGTGACATCCGTCTGCTCCGGTGCCACATACGCAGTAGTGTTAGCAGAGGTGCAGTGACATCCGTCTGCTCCGCGGCCAATACACAGTAGGGTTAGCAGAGGTGCAGTGACATTCGTCTGCTCCATGGCCTCATACACAGTAGAGGTAGCAGAGGTGCAGTGACATCTGTCTGCTCCGGGGCTCCATACACAGTAGGGTTAGCAGAGGTGCAGTGACATCTGTCTGCTTTGGTGCCTCATACACAGTAGGGTTAGCAGAGGTGCAGTGACAGCTGTCTGCTTTGGTGCCTCATACACAGGGGGGTTAGCAGAGGTGCAGTGACATCCGTCTGCTCCGAGGCCACATACGCAGTAGGGTTCACTGACCTGTTGTGTTAGACACGTCTGGTCACCCCCTGGGTCATTTTGGCGGTGAGCTGCTCCACTGTAGCATGTCAGTCCGCCCTCACACACCTTCATAGCCGACGGTCACCTCTCACATCAATGGCATGTGCTGCCCACGTCACTTATTTGCAAGGGCGCCAATTGTCCATTCACGATACACTTTCACCACAGCAGCACATGAACAGTTCCCAAACTGCGCATTTTTAGAAATACCTCCAGACGTTTATATCTTATGGGCAGTCGGCAAGTAGTTAAAGAGGCTTTGTCATCACAAACATTGACGGTATAACCGAGGGCCGGGACGATGGGTAGGCGAAGGTAGGCAATCGCCTAGGGCACCACTTCATCCCAGGCATAAAAGGGGCCACAAGGAGGTATGGAGTGGGCTGAATTTTCCATTTGGGGGGCGCTTTGTGCCTAGGGCACCAGAATACCTTGTCCCAGCCTTGGTATAACCACAGTATATGCCATCAATATCAGGTGTGGGTCCGAGCATTGGAGCCTGAACGTCTCCCAGGATCAGGTCCCTGAAACTCCCCGTCCCTAACGGAGACATGCGTGCACGATCACACTCCACGCATTTTTAATTCAACGCAACCACTTGATTACGTTCCCATTGAAATGAAAGCAGAGTAGCTGTGCAGGTGCGTCCATGTTTCCATTCAGAATGGGGAGTTTCGGGGGTTCATTCTGGAGGTTCAGATCCCAGTAATGGAGCCCACACCTGTCTGACATTGATTACAAATCCTATCACTATGCCATCAATGTCTGTTATGGCAAAACTGCTTTAAAGGGAATCTATCGACAACTTTTTTTTCTACTAATTACAAGCCCCTGATCCATATTCTTTCCTTCTTAGCCGTTTTTATTTTCTGATTGTAGGTTTCTCAATTCTGTTTTCTTTAACAGTATTTAGAGAGATGTTTTACAGCAGCTACATGGACATAGCAGCCTGTGAACAGGAACAGACCCATTGACTTCTATAGTAGAGTTTTCTGGGCATGCTCTTTGACCTGAGAATAAGTCACTGTGCAGGGAGGGGGAGAAGGGGAGCTGTGACATCTCCTATTGTGACTGGTGAATCCTGTGTTATCTATACACATTGGTGACACCTTTCCGTGTAATCCTGCCTGTACTGATAATGAGGAGACTGCCGAGAAGCTTTCTCTACAGAGCAGGAAGTGTCAGACTATTATAGTGGCCAAAGTGAGAAATGCAGGATTTTTAAAAAATAATGATATGGATATAATAAATGAAGAAAAACAATCAGAATTTCTTTAAAAATTGAAATAGGTCATTTTCTGATAACACATTCACATAAAATGGTTTTACCACGAAGGAGAATTGATGTGGGAATCTTGTAAATTTAATAATAAACATTTTCACCATTCATCATTATTAAAAATTCTGCACCATTTTTGTTTTAGCTGCTCCCTTAGTGATCCATAGTGTACAGCTCATCTCCAGGGGATACGACCAGTGACGAGAGCTCCTCAGTCCTGGCCGCACATGCTCAGACATCACCTCTCCTCTCAGGCAGCTACTGTCAGTATCTTCCCTGCTTAGTAATCACACACACACTCACTGCTGAGTGTTCAACCTCAGGTGCTGTCAATCTACTCCTGTCCTCAGTCCTCTTTAGTAATTAGTCAAACAGTGCAAATAAATAAAAAGAAAAATGAAACCTCAATCAGGTGTGTACACTGAAAAAAAAAAATCTACATGTTTGGTTCGTGCAGGAAATAAAATCTAGGACCCCTATGTTGAAAGGCAGAAGTGCTAACCACTCAGCTACATTGTAGTTACTCACAGCTCTTTACAAAAAAAAACAGACTTTTGCGAGACCACACTATGGGGAAAGGCATGGTGATGTCAAGCCTGCTGGGTCACATGACGTGAAGTTCAAACAAATCATACATGCCCCCTTTTGAACACACTGAACGCTAAAGCTCCTGCAAAGCAGACAGGAAATGCCTTTGTGGTAAAAACAAAACGGTCTCTTGAATGCCATTTTGTAAGTCAAGAACAGAGCCTGAAACATGACCAGTGGTATTAGCCAAACCAAAAGGAGAAGCTGTGAAGGGTTACTGGTTGTCATTGCTGAAGTATGGCAACCTACAAGTTATTTTATGATTCAGACAGTGACTTACAGGGTAACTACCTGTAGGTGTCACTAAAGAGAAAGTATACTTCCTTCTAGGGGTAAGCTAATTTGCATAGCTTTTTCCCATGCAACATTGCGCACAAGTCTCCAAACCTCAACTGGGTCTCTCTAATCAGAACCAGCAACCCCTGAGCAGCATCTGCTCCCCTTCCATGTCAACAAGAAGAAATCTGTAAAAGGATGATGAACCAATGTGAACTGCAGCACAGCAGGAGCATGCGATTATGGCCGCATGGTCACCACAGAAGGCTTGGTTTCTCTGCTACATATTTTTACTTTATTAAGCGCACAGCAGAAAACTTGCTATTTAGCTATGAATAATATGTGCGTTGTATTCTGCTGTGCGCTGACATTCTGATAGCACAACGTTCGGATGTTGGACGCAGCCTGTATGATGCCTTTTCAAAAACTATTCTGGGAGCTCGGTAGTTGCCAAGAGATGGCTCTATGTTTAAATCATGTCGAGGCGAACATTAAAGATGCAGAACCTGCCGCCCAGACATCAGATTAGGACTTCTCCCTAAAATATCAGTATATGAGACGTGATCCCGCTGCGAGACGTGATAGATGTGACACAGAGGCGGCTGCAACGAGCGGGGAGGGTTCGCTGCAGGGAGGTTACACCAGATAGAAGGAAAGATGAGAACGGAACTGGTAAAACTTCACTTTGTTCTTGACAAACGGATCTTTCTTCAAGAAGACAAAAATGTCTTTACATAAAAATCCGTTGCTTTGTGATGCAAAAAGAGATCTAAAAGATGCTTAAAGGGGATGTATCGCTTCATCAGTTCGGCTGTTTTCTTGTAGCTTGATTTTATCAGGTCTTCAAATTCAGATGCGTTTCTTCCCCTCTCAGCTGGGAGTTTCTTAACTGAAGGGGGATGACATCATCCCCCCCTTCACTGTTCATGCTCGCGCCCGAGTCAGTGTGTTTGTTTTAGATCAGTGGGAGGGGATAGCACATCCCTGCTCTCCCCCCCCCCCTCTGTCTGAGTCCACATGTCACTGTGTCATTCCTCTCCCTATGCAGTCTTATTTTGTAAGAGCTGTTTACATACCACAGCCCTGCATTCAGTCTAGACAGTCTTCTATGAACTCAGAGCACTGATCTCTTCTCCTCTCACAGCTGGAGGTTTGTTACAGTTGAATCCAGTCTTCTATGAACTCATCCAGAGCAGAACAGATCTGTCTCCCTTCTATATTTAGACGCAGCAGCATTAGGCACCGAGGCACAAAGCTGCTGTTTTTGGATTGTAGAAGCAGCTGCAGTGTCACTGTCGAGCTGTTGGCTGTGCAGAGGGAAATTGTTGCCGGACCCTTATTCTGAGTGAGAGAGGCAGGAATGCACGCTCCCGTGAATACGACCGGGGGCCAGACAGAATGTAAATTAGTAGAGCCGGCAGCCAATGAAATGAAAGGAGGAGGAATCCGACCGGCACTGGGGAACTGTGTTTACAGAAAACGAAGATAAGGGAGACAGTGAAAACAAGACAGCTGTGCAAATGACATCCAATTGCAAAGTTGCTTGTTTTCACTGTCCCCTTATTCTTTTTAATGTAATGATACAACCCCTTTAAGAAGAAGCCGCCAAAGCAGTTCACACAGCTTTCCCAGCCCCCTGAATAGCAATTCTGTATAGCTGCCTGTATTTCAAGTCGAGAGTAGGGGGCCCCTGTGGGAGTTATAATTAGTTGCCACCAAACTTTCCCAGAAATAGATGCACGTACCAAAAAAAAAAAAAAAAGGCTTAAAGGGGTTTACTCGCCATGCTGTTTCACAGAGTCGCAAACAGCTTTTCACTTACTCTGCCTAGTCAGGCTGTGGGGGGTTATATAGCATTGATTAGCATATTTAGCTTCTCTGTAACTAGCTGAGACATTACAAAGACATAAGTGTGTGGGATAGTGGAACAGCCCATTGTTTATACCCAGTAAAATCCTATGTGTAATTTATGATTGTAAATTATCCTGTTGCATTCTGCTGTTTGGCCACAAGATGTTTTCAAAATCTGGTTTATGCATAATAGAGACTAAGGTATGTCATGTGACAGAGAGACACGAGCAGTCATTTTAGAAAGTAGTCATTTTAGAGAGAAGGAGTGAAAGACAGAGAGATCAGGCAGAGGACAGATGCTGGCCGTGGATCAGCTCAGCTATCCTGATTCTGTGAGTCCATGAAATGTGATCAGCTCCTGAGAGAGAGAAGAGTTTAGCTGGCTGCATTGATGTTGTTGACGAGGAAAGCACCGTGAATGAAGGGATACTCTGCAGGATCCAGGGACAGAGAGGAGTGAATACATCTTGGATATAGACTCCAACAGAAGGGACCCTCATCTCAAAGCAGTAACTGCAGCCATCTCAAGGTAGAACCGGGCTGAACGCATGCATGCCAACTAATCTAGAACTATTTGCAGGCCTGTAGTTAGCCTACTTAGGGCAGATACGGTGTCAGGCCAAGTGTTTTTCCTGTTTCGGAGCACTGGAGAAAGTTTGTCATAGTACCGTTACTATTGCAACTGGTTTGCATGTAATAATCCGTATAGTTTTATATATTATATATATATTTATATATATATATATATATATATATATATATATATATATATATATATATATATCTTCTGGCAATAGTGGGTAGAGCTAGATAGGTTGTAAGCTGCTGTGCTACACCGCGAGCGCGCCTTTGAACTGCACCAAACACAATTGTTTATGTCTTGTAACATATTAAAATGTAAAGGGTGTTCTGCCTTTCCGAGCCCCAGGGGTAGGTAAACATATCGTGCATCTTGAGGATACACTCCCTGCGACACGCTGTGGAGCACAGGGGCCTTAGAGTCACAACTTTGTACGTGTGTTTGGGGAATTTGTTGAATGTACTTTTCCAGCAAATTCAGCAAGCTATACTTTTGGTTGAACTGGTATTGGAGTCATTATCCTCGTTCTCGACTTTGCTGCATTTTGGGAAGCCTACCTCACTACTCAGCTTACAAGTGCAGGAGCTTTAAGCTTCAGTAAACAAAGCTACAAGTGCTCTGAGAAGTGGAAACAATTGCTTATCTGTAAACAAAAGCTAATCTTGTTAGAGATAATAAGTCTGTTAGAGTGAGTTCCATCCATGTTAACATCACTCCCTGCTTCTGTTTAATCAGTAAGAGAGATTATGAACAGTTACCAGAGAAACCTACACTCAGAGCAGATACAATTTCTCTTATCTCATGACCAAGGTAAAATAAAAAGACTAATGTATTTGGAAAAAAGTTTTCAATTACCTGTCCCTACAGGTTAGCAGCTAATATTTGTAGTAAGAAAACTCTTTTAATATAACTTAAAGGGGTATTCTCCCACATGTGATGGAGAAAATCCTGGTTTCACAAATATCCCTAATAGACTTGTTTGAATAGGTTCCTGTTTGTTTCAATTCTGTTTCAATTTAATTTATGAAAAATTGGGGTTAAGGGCGTTTGGAAACCCAATGGTTTCTCTAATGACATACCATACCCTAAATTAGGGTTTCGGACAGGGTTTAAAAAAAATAAAAATAAAAAAAATTGTGGTTCCGGACATGCTGAACACCAATTTTTTTTTTACAAATTCACACTAATTTAGTGTTAGGCCTCAGTTTTTCTACAGGGTTTTAGGTGTTAACATGCCATGGTGCTCCCAATGCAGCGTCACTTCTGGTGTGATGTCCAACGTCACTTTTAAAGGGGTTGTCTCACTACAAGGATTGCTGCTTTTTATGTTAAAGATGTTGCAAAAACAAGTCACTTTGCAATATATGTCCATTGACAGTGTCCTACCTATTCCTAGATATCCCCTCCTGTATGGGCTGCATCAGCTCCTCAGGTTGCTACAGCTACAGACCTGTTCAATCTCTCCTGATAGGCTGCCAGCGCTGGTCGCTATAGCTACAGACCTGTTTCATCTCTCCGGATAGGCTGCCAGTGCTGGTCGCTATAGCTACAGACCTGTTTCATCTCTCCAGATAGGCTGCCAGTGCTGGTCGCTATAGCTACAGACCTGTTTGATCTCTCCAGATAGGCTGCCAGCGCTGGTCGCTATAGCTACAGACCTGTTTGATCTCTCCTGATCAGCTACCAGCTCTGGTTGCTATAGCTACAGACCTGGTGTCCTCAACAGCTCATCACTGCAAGCCAGCAGAAGCCAGTAAACACCGCCCTGAATTAAAAAATGAAACTGAGAAAACAGGACTGAGGTAAGATGAATCGATGCAGTGAGACAACCCATTTAAGATAGGCTTTATGTTATGGTAACGGGATGGGATGTTGGACGTTGTACCAGAAGTGATGCTGCATTCAGAGCACTATGGAACGGTAAATTAACTCATTACCCTCATCCCCTGAACGGCAAGAACAGAAGATTATAAACTACAAGTAACTGAACCATAATGAAGATCATCAGGTGGCTTCCCCTATGGAATAAGCCCCTATGGAGGGCGAGGAGTTTGGAGAGCGGCGATATGGTAAAGTGGTGCTGTGCAGCTGACCGAAACTGGGAGACATTGTCAGGCAGAGATGATTTCCCTCCATTAAGGATGAATCGTATAATAACCGGTATTGAAATTCCGACTCCGAACCTTTTAATGTAACTGAAGCATGAAAGTTTCTGCATCTTTAGTGTAGCAGAGTGGAAGGAGTGCGACAGTCTGCGGCGACAGAGATTACCGGCATCTGTAAGGGAAGCGTTTACCATGTCTCCACATCACAAGTCTATGGACTCAGTCAGATCAATTGAAGCGAAGCCACATGTACATCCAATTATATCAGTACTCACAGACATTACTCGGCTCAGCTACAAGGAAGAGCACGCAGAGCAGCGATATGTTCGGGTATTTATTATTAGGCTGTGTGCCGCCGCGCCGACAGAAAGAACCGACTGATGGAAGAAACAAAGACGCCGCCAATGTCTGTTACTACACCCTGTGAGCATGCCGGGGGCTCCTGGGCTGGGGCTGAAGAGACAGAAGTACAACGCAAGACCTCATAAGAATAAGGAAATATATGGAAAAATTCAATCACAGCTGTCTTCTACATGAAGCTAGAAGATGGCAGATTCAGTGCCATCTTTTCCATTGGGCACATTAGGCAGTTGCCCGGGGGCCCCACAATTAAAGGGGCCCCAGGTGGGGTATGTATGTCCCAGGAATAACAAAAAACATACCCTGGATCCCATGGTTGGCTTTGCTCATTTAAATGTTTGTGTGTTTTAGGAAGTGCAAACAGGTAAAAACCATGGTGGAGACACTGATTGTTTTGTTGTGAATTGTGAATACACTTCAACTTATGTTTCAGACCTCAGGGCCTCACTTCTTTGCTAATATTGTTATGTACTGTGCATTTTTGGAGATTCCCAAGTCTCCCTGTTTGCATTTGTTTTTGTATAATCTGCCACCTTTCAATAAAGCATCTTTTGAATTGAAAAAACCATGGTGGAGAAGGGAGCCAAAGGCTCCCTGCCCTGCAAAAAAGTCTTGTAGGTTGAAGGCTGCCAGTGTCCAGATATACAGTAAATGGCGTGCTAATATGAGTGTGCTTGGGGTGGCTAGAAGTATGGCCTAGTGTAACGTTATGTATTTGGGCAGGGCCCACTGCAGTGTTATGCCCGGGGGCCCACAATACTGTAAAGACGGTTCTGGGCAGATTGTAGCAAAACACATACATAAAGAAAACTTCAAGGCTTGGTATAATATATATGTATCATTTTCATTATTTCTTCAAAAAGCTTTCATGATTCCATCAAGATGCAAATAACTTGATAATAGCAACAATATTAAATATATAGAGATACAAAAAGGAAAAAGGAAGTTGATCTTCCGAAAAGTCGCCAGCACGTGCGGGCTTTCAATTCAGCTCTGTTGAGAGTCCGGCCTCCACTACCGAGGACTCAGGGTCTTCTGACATTTTCCTTTGGAAGAGGACTTAACCTTTACCATATCAGGTTTTACCACTTTGTATCTCTATATATTTAATATTGTTGCTATTATCAAGTTATTTGTATCTTGATGGAATCATGAAAGCTTTTTGAAGAAATAATGAAAATGATACATATATATTATGCCAAGCCTTGAAGTTTTCTTTATGTATGTGTATTCTATGGGGTTAAGAAGAGGATACCCCGGACCAAGGCATGGTTGCATGGGCGTGCACTATATGGCAGCATTAACTTTTTTGTAAGGTTGTAGTAAAAAGTAGGAAGAATCATTCATTGACAAAAAGTAGTGGTTCTGAAAGGAGGGAAAGAGTCTATTAAAAATGTATATTCATACTCCAGTCACTTCCAAAGCTGCACTCTAAATTGTACTAGTATGTGTTTGCTCATAGACTGGAAGAACTAGGTTAATGCTTCTGCTCCCTGCTGGTTCAGAGGACGTGTTGACCATTCAGGGCCATGGTTACCTTTGGGCAGTGAATTTTAGGCATAACACAACAGTCCCCCAGATACTTGTTTGGAGACTGAGCGAGGCTGAGCGGTTTTGCTTGTTTTCTACTAGAGTCCCCCAGAATGCACTTTACTGCAGGACTACACCTTATAAGATAAGCCAACAAGAAGACTTTTGAATGCAGCTCTGGATGTGACTAGAGAAAACTCAACACATTAGGAACTACTGTATGTGACAAGTCTCCCAGAATGCAGCTCTGGATGTTACGTAGTTACATAGTACGGTTGAAAAAAAGCCATGTGTCCATCAAGTTCAACCGAAGGTGGGGAAAATGTAGGTGAAGGGAGAGAGACAAGGATTTTAAGCCCAGCCTCCCCACTGATGAATGCCCTGAAACCCACAAGGCAAGAACCAATCTGCTCCAGGGGAGACCCCATCCCTGACCCCAGAGCCGCCACCAGCCAGGATCCAGAATTTTACATAGCTACGTACGCATTAATATTCTTTCGTTTCAGGTAGGTATCTAAGCCTTTCTTGAAACCTTCAACTGTTCCTGCTGTGACCAGCTCCTCAGGCGGCTATTCCACAGATTCACAGTTCTTACAAGTCTCCCAGAATGCAGTGCACTGGAGGGCAATGCTTTATAACAGTGTTTCTCAACTCCAGTCCTCGAGACCCACCAACAGGTCATGTTTCCTGGCTTTCCTTAGCATTGCACAGGTGATTTAATTATGCTGCACAGGTGATTTCATTATTGTCAGTGAATTCTGTGGGAGATCCTGAAAACATGACCTGTTGGCGGGTGTCGAGGACTGGCGTTGAGAAACACTGCTTTATAAGATCTTGGGTACGCTAGGAATGTTGCATCTTTCACAAAGTGCTAACTACAAAGGATTCTGATTGCAGCTCTGAAAGTGAATAGAGAAACCATCACACTGACCAATTTATTGGTTCCTCTCCTCAAGGAGAGATCTTTACCCTTTCAAAGCCACTCTTGCCTCTCACCCAGCCAACCAGTAAGTTCTACACTGCACTGAGGAGGGGCAAATACCCCGAAACAGCTGTCTGTAGATGAACTTAACTGGTTTGGCTCAAATCCCTTTCACATTGCTCGGCTCCTGCAAGCTACATGTGAACTGAGGATGACTACATCCAATAGAGGGCGCTGTGGAGCTCCTCAGCTCTTTTTGCATAAGCCTTTGCTTTATGCAAAACAGTCAGTGAGGTCTGAATGGCAAGTAAACCTTCACACCGACCAATTTATTGGTTCCTCTCCTCAAGGACAGATCTTCCCCTTCGAGAAAATTTAAGAGTTTAAATATAAAGAACCATGTGAACGTCTCCGAGAATGCACTGCACTGGAAGATAACACTTGGGTCAGCAGTATCTGTTAGCACAGTGCAAACTAAAGTCAACAAAGCGGCAACCAGAAGACTTTTGAATGCAGCTCTGGATGTGACTAGAGAAAATTAAACAGTTTAAATATAAAGAACAACGTAGAAGTCTCCCAGAGTCCATGACGCCGAAGGAAATCACTTTATAAGATGTCAGCTAAGCAACAAGTGCTGCCACTGTTAGTCAGGTCTTTTTATGGGGCCACTGGCAAATTGGGGTAGCTAATGAACTGGGAAGCAGCTCGGGGTTTTTCCCTTTTAAAAAAAAAAAATTTTTAAAACAATCAAAAATTTTCTCCCAAAATTGAAACTCTGTTGGAGGACAGCTAAGCAGGGGGAGTGCCAAAACCCCCACTAAATGAAAAAAAGAAAAAAAAACAAATAAAATTTTTAAATGCAGCTCTGGATTTTTTAATGAAAAAAATTTTAAAAACTTTTTTAAACAATCAGAAGTCTCCCGGAATGAAATGCACTGGAGAAAAAGACTTTACAAGATCTCAAAAATAAGCGTTTTGAGTGTGCTACCCGGCTAAAAAGAATAACTGTAATCCAAAGGGCGATTTTTTTATAAACTGAATGCGTTTTTGGGAGCGGTTTACATCAAAGAAAAGGGTGTTTAAACCCAATAAACCCCATGTAAAAAATACCCCCGGAGTGCACTGCGCTGGGAGGACAACACTTTATAAAATCTCAGCCAAGCAGCGAGTGCTGCCCAAATTCCCCTGCAAGTTAACGGGTTTTTGGGATTAAAGGGGGGAGCCAGAAGAATTCGGGAATGCGCTCTTGGGGGTGACGGAGAAAATTAAACAATTTAAGGCAAGACTTATACAATTTAAAAAATTGAAAAGCTTTTTTTAAACTCAAAAACCCTTTCCGCCCACATAAAACCCCCCAAAAAAGAAAAGTTTAAAATTGGGAAACCATTTTTTTTAAAGGAAGTTTAAAACACAAAAATTTTTTAATTTTTAAAAAAACAGAAAGCCCGGGAAAATTCGACATCTTGACTCCAGAATAACCTTTTAACCCTCCAATGCCAGTGCTGAAGTGAAAGGACCACACATAAGGCCCAATTAGTCACCCCTTAGGGCCCTTTTAAAAGCACTACCTGCTGAGTACAGCAAGGAAATGCTGCACAAAATAAAATAGAAAATCACACTTACAATGACACACTGGCCCTTTAAAAATTCAGATGCAAATAATTCAGTACAGCCATGTCCCTTATGAACACATACATGAGATTCTCCTGCTAAACAAGTGTCAACCCCAAAGGCCTTAAAATTTTTTTGGGGCCATCCCAGCCCGGTTTGTTTTGGGGGCTGTCACACATGGGATACTAAAGAATACAGCAAGAGCAGGACAGGCAGCCCACATGAAGACCGGCCCGGGGGAATCTGCCCGCCAAAGCAATGGCCAATCCGGCCTGTGTTTTCTTTTTTAGTTCCCTTCAAAGTGAAAATAGTGATGGCAACACTGCAAATAAAAAAAAAAATAAGATCACAGAGCTAAAATTGTGTTCCCGTATGACGGAGAAGAGAGAAGCTTGGCCTTTTAAAAAGGGAAACACCAAAAACCCGGGAAAACACTAACACTTGGCCACTGTGCGGGGGGGGAGCCCGATGCCCCTGGGTGCCCGTGAGCCCAAAGTGTGATGGCTCGGGGCGCCAAACGCCTTTAAGTCAGTGCAGGTAGGGGACCCTGGGAGTCGGGGGACTGGGAGCGTGCATTTCCTGGCTATGTTGGCAGCTGAGACTTGCTGGAAGCTCCAGGAACACAGTATGGCCTCGCAGCAGCAGTGCCGCAATTTGCAAGAAATCAAGAGACTTGTCAGCGCTATATGCATAACCGGGTAAAAAAGGAATAAAATGTCCCAAACTCCCCGTGGAGGGGGAAAAAAAATAAACCCCTAAAATTTAAAGACACAGTAAACATTAACCCCTTGAGTAACTAACAGCATTTTAGGGGTTTTTTTTCTTTTTGTAAATTTTGCTCCAAAAGAGAAAAAAGTTCCCCTTTTTTGGGAGGACATTTATGTAGGGGTTTTGGGGACACATTTCCCCCCTTACTTGCTCCACAGAAACTTAAAGGGGTTTTCTCACTACAAAGATTAGCTTTCAATATGTAGGGAATGGTAATTGAAGACTTTTTCCAAATATATTGCTTTGTTGAGGATTGAGGAGAGATTTTATCTGCTCTGAGTGCACACAGATCGGCATCTGAGAGCAGCAATGTCACCACAGTTCAGACTGCCGGCAGCTTGAGAACAGACTGTGTTATTTCTAACAAACAAAAGAAAACAAATTATTTGTTAACTTTGAGCTATAAAACACTCTGGACTACATATAAGATCTCTTGCTCTCATGTCAGTGCAAATAGAAGAGCTGTGAATAAGGAGCTGATATGCTAACCATTTGCAAACAATTCTGCAATATGGGACATACTTCCACTGTGAGCTGGATCAGATACACAGCTGGAATAGCTGAAGCGTAAAGAGAGCTTTACTTGCTGGCATGGTACAATATGTGTCAATGGTCTCACAGGACCTCCTTCTCTGCTCTCCTCTTATCAGCTCCTCACATAACCGGCTCCAAGACTTCTCTCATGCTTCCCCCACACTCTGGAACTCACTGTCCCAACACATCAGACTCTCCTCCACTTTCACCAGCTTCAAAAGCAACCTGAAAACCCATCTCTTCAGGAGCCTACAACCTACAATAACCCCACTGACCTGAATCCACCCTACAAACATGTCTTCCCCTCGTCTTCTGTCTTTTTCCCCTTCCTTGTAGATTGCAAGCCCTCGGGGGCAGGGTCCTTTTTACCTCTGTACCAGTTGTTAGTCTCATATTGTCACCATTTTACTTGTTTGACTTGTTATGTATGTAACCCCATAGAATGTACAGCTCCCTGAAACCAATGGTGCTCTAATAATAATGGGGATAATGACCACATATTGCTACATCGTGGAGACAATAATGACAGATTTTTAATTAGAATTCATAAGGGCCCATAACCAAGTAAGATGGGCCCCACCATCTAGTGACAGGCTACAAAGGATAGGTAGCAATAAATAAATGTATAAATAATACCGCCATATAGATCAAAGAACCCACATAGTAGTGCCAGAGAGCAGAAAACCACCAACTTGTTATTCCCTACTACACCCAAGCGGCCCTCTGAATCCTATAGTAGCTGCTATGGTTCTAGTTACGCCTCTGTAGTAACCTAGGATACAAGGAGCACCAAGTGCAAGTTAGCAACACACACACATATATATATAATATAAATATATATATATATATATATATATATATATTATATATATAAACTGAATAAGAGGCAGGTATACACTGATCATAGATCACCACATGGCAGGCTGTGACGCACTGTCCTGCTGGGTCAGAGGTGCCTACAGAAAAACAGAATTGTGGGAGGAAGCCGATACTTCCACAACGACTGTTGTGGGGATATTTGCCGGCACCACAGCCGGGGTAGAGAGTGGAGTGATTTTTCGATATCCTTAAAATGCCTAATGCCAACTGCTAAACTGGGAAACAACTGTTGAGCCTGAAAATACTAAAAATATTTAAAGGGGTTTTTCAAGTTTTGACAGATCAGCAAGGTATGATTTGAGGAAGTCAACCGATATATGTGTGTGTCTTGAATGGCATATGTGTGTGTCTTCTATTCAAATTAATTGGTCTCAGCTGCAATACCGACATAAACCCCACGGATGAGAGTGGCGCTGTCTGTTGTGAATGGCGTTCTGTCTGCTCACTAAAGAGTTACCTGGGGTCAGACCCTCACTACTTGCACATTGGTGGTCTATCAGCAGATATTTGCAGCAGGTTGTTTAGGCAGAACTCCTCATTTCATTCCACCAACCTTTGGGATGAGTCTGTCTAGATGCTCCGCTCGGTTCTCATGTGATGGATGGGTGGAGAGCCATTCCGGGACCTGAGGCTGCCCTTTCAGGTTTGCGTTGACTTCCATCTGTTTCCAGAAGACAGAGCTGGCTCTCACATCCATACAGGCCTGAAGGGAGAGGAGAGAACAGGATCATCACATTGTATCCAGCCACCGAACAAAACAAAAACTAAAACCATCCAGAAGCCCAATCGCCATATAATGCAAAGCCCTGCGCTATTTTGTACCTCATCGTTTTAAGATCTCAACTTGCTGTCAGTGAATGAAAGCGCTGTTCACATCCAGAGTCTAACAACCTATACAGATCCAATCATTTTCACAGCTGAAAATTTTTTACACTTCTCACCGGTCCCAAAAATTCTCTGTGAGCGTAAGGGTAAGTTCACACGGCTTATTGCAGCGTGCATTTCAGCGCGCCGCAATTACAGTAATCCATAGCTTTTATAGAGTTATGGATTACGTGTCGTCCCCCCGCACGTACAATACAATCGTATTGTACGCGCGGGGGGAGAATTGACATGTCAATTGTTAGCGGCGAATATGCGCCGCTGACAATGCACGTTTATGGAGCCGGCGTCCGGCCGCACCCTCGTGCTATGGAATTACGCGCTTCATTCCAAAACACCCAGCATATTGCAGCGCGTACTATACATGCTGCAATAAGCCGTGTGAACATACCCTAAACATGCCCTGAATCTCTTCTCTCCTGATAGTGTGTTAGACTGTGGCCACAAAGCAAAGGACAAAATACGACCAAAAGTTGGTCGGTTTTTTTCCCCATGCACGGAAAAAAAAAAAAAAAAAAGGACCAACGGCGGTTTTGGCAAACAGCTTTTTTTGCCGTCGGCCCCTACCTTCGATAGTATGGGAAGACGACGAAAAAAATTAAAGAAGCCGGCGAATTATACAACATGTTCCTACATTCGCTGTCGCCAGAAAATGACCTGACAAAAACCCACCTGTGAAGACAACAGGTCGTTTTTTTTTTTTTATTAAAGTCTACGTACAACCTGAACGAGTGTATTTTCAGCGGTTATAGAATCCTAAAACCGCTGAAAATACGTTTGTTTTGTGCGTGCTGTGTAGACATAGCTTTAAAATGTATCAGTGCAGGTAAAAATATGGGACAACAAAAGCATTCAAGGGTTAAATGTTATCTTGGGTTGTCACTCAGCTTTTTTGGAAATACAGAGACCCGAGTATGTACCTCTGGCTTTTTGTCATTCAGAGATTTTGGAAAGCTGTACTGGCGGCCATAGTGAGCGGGATTTTAGGAAATCAAAATGATGTCAAATCTTTGTAGGAATATAGAGATATATAGTTTCATAGTTACATAGTTTGTAAGGCCAGGAAATGACAGGCGTCCATCCAGTTCAGTCTATTGTGCTAAAGTGTTGATCCACAGAAAAAAACCCCATGAGGTAGAAACCAATTGTCATTTTAGGGAAAAAATTCCTTTGCAACTACTTTATTCTGACAATCAGAATAATCCCTGGATCAGCAACCCCTCTCCAGAATCCCGGTCACTATAACTTGTTCTATTATTACATCTAGAAATGTATCCAGACCTCTCTCCAGAATCCTGGTCACTATAACTTGTTATATTATTACATCTAGAAATGTCTCCAGACCATTCTCCAGAATCCCGGTCACTATAACTTGTTATATTATTACATCTAGAAATGTCTCCAGACCCTTCTCCAGAATCCCGGTCACTATAACTTGTTATATTATTACATCTAGAAATGTATCCAGACACTTCTCCAGAATCCTGGTCACTATAACTTGTTCTATTATTACATCTAGAAACGTATCCAGACCCCCTCTCCAGAATCCCGGTCACTATAACTTGTTCTATTATTACATCTAGAAATGTATCCAGACCCTTCTCCAGAATCCTGGTCACTATAACCTGTTATATTATTACATCTAGAAATGTCTCCAGACCCTTCTCCAGAATCCCGGTCACTATAACTTGTTCTATTATTACATCTAGAAATGTATCCAGGCCCTTCTCCAGAATCCTGGTCACTATAACCTGTTATATTAGTACAACTAGAAATGTAACCAGACACTTCTCTCAGAATCCTGGTCACTATAACTTGTTCTATTATTACATCTTAGAAATGTATGCAGACCCTTCTCCAGAATCCCGGTCACTATAACTTGTTATTTTATTACATCTAGAAATGTATCCAGACCCCTCTCCAGAATCCTGGTCACTATAACTTGTTCTATTATTACATCTAGAAATGTATCCAGACCCTTCTCCAGAATCCTGGTCACTATAACTTGTTATATTATTACATCTAGAAATGTATCCAGACCCTTCTCCAGAATCCTGGTCACTATAACTTGTTCTATTATTACATCTAAAAATGTATCCAGACCCTTCTCCAGAATCCTGGTCACTATAACTTGTTATATTATTACATCTAGAAATGTCTCCAGACCCTTCACCAGAAACCCGATCACAATAACATGTTATTTTATTACATCTAGAAATGTATCCAGAACCCTCAACAGAATCCCGGTCACTATAACTTGTTCTATTATTACATCTAGAAATGTATCCAGACCCTTCTCCAGAATCCTGGTCACTATAACCTGTTATATTATTACAATCTAGAAATGTCTCCAACCCTTCTCCAGAATCCCGGTTCACTATAACTTGTTCTATTTATTACATCTAGAAATGTATCCAGACCCCTCTCCAGAATCCTGGTCACTATAACTTGTTATATTATTACATCTAGAAATGTATCCAGACCCTTCTCCAAATCCTGGTCACTATACACTTGTTCTATTATTACATCTAGAAATGTATCCAGACCCTTCTCCAGAATCCCGGTCCACTATAACTGGTTCTATTATTACATCTAGAAATGTATCCAGACCCCTCTCCAGAATCCTGGTCACTATAATTTGTTCTATTATTACATCTAGAAATGTATCCAGACCCTTCTCCAGAATCCTGGTCACTATAACTTGTTATATTATTACATCTAGAAATGTACCCAGACCCTTCTCCAGAATCTTGGTCACTATAACTTGTTCTATTATTAGATCTAGAAATGTATCCAGACCCTTCTCCAGAATCCTGGTCACTATAAATTGTTATATTATTACATCTAGAAATGTCTCCAGACCCTTTTTGAACTCGGTTAGTGAATTCACCATGACAAGTTCCTCTGGCAGCGAGTTCCACAGTCTCACTGCTCTTACAGTAAAGAATCCGTTTCTATGTTTAGGTAGAAACCTTCTTTCCACAAGACGAAGAGGACGCCCCCCTGTTTTGGATACAATCATGGGCATAAATAAGTCTCGAGACAGATCTCTATATTGACTTTTAATATATTTATACATTTGTGCTCAAAAGCTTGCATACCCCGGTAGAATTTTAGTTTTCTTGTCCTTTTTCAGAGAATATGAATGATAACACAAAAACTTTTTTTCCACTCATGGCTCGTGGTCGGGTGAAGCCATTTATTGTCAAACTACTGTTTTTTCTCTTTTGAAATCATAATGAAAACCAAAAACATCCAAATGCTCCTGATCAAAAGTTTACATACCCCAGTTCTTAATATCATGTATTGCCCCCTCTAACATCAATGACAGTTTGAAGTCTTTTGTGGTAGTTGTGGATGAGGCTCTTTATTTTCTCAGATGGTAAAGCCGCCCATTCTTCCTGGCAAAGCCTCCAGTTCCTGAAAATTCCTGGGTTGTCTTGCATGAACTGCGCTTTGCTTGAGATCTCCCCAGCGTGGCTCAATGATATTGAGGTCAAGAGACTGAGATGGCCGCTCCAGAACCTTCACTTTGTTCTGCTGTAGCCAAGGACCGGTCGATTTGGCCTTGTGTTTTTAATCGTTGTCATCTTGGAACCTCCAAGTACGTTCCAAGACCAAGAAAGTAAAAATTCTGGCGGGGTATGTAAACTTCTGAGCACAACTGTACGTATTTATTATGTCCCCCTGAAGCCGTCTTTTCTCTAAACTAAGATTTTTGTTGCTGCCTTTGTACCTGTTCAAGCTCTACAATGTCTTTCCTGTGCACTGGTGCCCAAAACTGTCCACAATATCCCATGTGTGGTCTGACCAGTGACTTGTATAATGGGAGAATAATGTTCTCATATGAGAGAAAACATGTCAGGACTGCGACAAGGTATTCAGGTGCTGTAGGAAAATAAAGCACAAAGCCGCCCTCCTCCCTTCCTCATCCAATGGAAAATTCAGATCCATCCATACCCACTTGTGCCCTTTTTCCTGTCTGGGATAATGTGGCACCCTAAGCGGTTGCCTACCCGTCATCTCAGCCCTGAAGCATTTATTACTGCTCATTAATCGTTCAACGGGATAAGAAAAAAACATGGCTGTTTTCTTCTAACACAGCGCCACAGCTGTCCTCAGGTAGTGTATGGTATTACATCTCTTCATTCACTTCAATGGTGTTAAGCTGCAGTACCAGTTACAAATCAAGGACAGATGTTTGGTGCCTCCTATGGAAGCAAGCAGCTATGTTTTTCTAATTCTTGACAACCCCTTTCAGAATTCCATGAAAACCACGTGACAGCCCCAGTGACCCAACTATCTAAAGAAAACAAATGACGAAGAGGCCCATGGACACTAGAAAGAGGAACAGACAATGGCCTCATTTATCAAACTTATCCAGCAGTAAGACTGTCCTTGTTGCCCATAGCAACCAGAGTCCATAGCGACCAGAGCCCATAGCAACCACAGCCAATCAATCAGAGCTCATAGCGACCAATCAGAGACTATATCGACCAATCAGAGCGCATAGTGAGCAATCAGAGACTATAGCGTCCAATCAGAGCCTAAAGCGACCAATCAGAGCCCATAGTGACCACTCACAGCTCATGGCAACCAATCAGATTCTACAGCAATCAACCAATCAGAGCCCAAAGCGACCAATCAGAGCCCATAGCGACCAATTAGAGCCCATAGTGACCAATCAGAGCCCATAGCAACTAATCAGAGCCCATGGTAACCAATCAGATTCTACAGCAATCAATCAATCAGAGCTCATAGCGACCAATCAGAGCCCATAGCGACCAGAGTTCAGCTTTCATTTCTTAGGGTATGTTCACACGGTATAATTTTGGCACGCATTTGCACTCTAATACGGGCGAGATGCGCACCGAAATTACGGTAATCCATAGTTCTCATAGAGAACTATTAGCGCGAGCTCCCGAAACACACGATGTACTGTGGTGCGTAAATCGTGTGAACATACCCTTAACACTGCTGTGGGAAAACGAAAACTGGGTTATAATTGGTTGCTATGGGCAACAAAGACAGTTTTACTATAAGACTGTTCTGATCAATGAGGCCCAATAAGTTTTTGGGATTTCTTGCAGAGTCGGCTTTTTAGAAGTAACATAATGTGACGACTAAGGCTCTGTCTACACTGCAGAGGACAAAAAACGCCCTGCCTGTCAAAAGTGGCTGTGAAACGGCGTTTTTTTACGCACTTTTTTTGGTTCTCTTCAAGAGTCAAGCCATTGGGGATGTAACTCCACCCTACAAAAGGATATGTAAAGCACATTACTACAGTCATGGCCAAAAGTTTAGAGAATGACACAAATATTATATTTTCACATGATCTGTTGCCCTCTGGTTTTTATGTGTTATGTGGTACAGAATCGTAATCCAGAAGAGTAGTCGGGGACAGGCAGGAGGTCAGGGCAAGCGGCAGAGGTTCGTGGTCAGAGACGGGCAGACGGTCAGGACTGGCGGCAAACAGGCAAGGTCAGGAAACGTAGCGGAATGGACTGGTACACGGGAAATTAGACAGGACTCTCCAACACTCTAAACTAGGCAAACGCACACCAACAATCTGGCAGAGAGTGCTGTAGGCGTATTCCTTAAATAAAACCAGCAGCCGGCAATTGACCCAATTACTGGCGTACTGGCCCTTTAAATCCAGACCAGCCATCGCGCGCGCCTTAAGGGGCGGGTACGCGCGTGGCGGCCGGGACAGGCAGGGACAGAGAGTGGACGGGTAAGTGGCTAGTTACCGGACCTCGGGTGGCAGGGGGATGGTTTGTCAGATGTTTTTATCACATACAGAAATACAAGTGCAACCATATTATGATTAACAAAAGCTTTTACTGACAGTTAGAATGAGTTAATGCAGCAAGTCAATATTTGCAGTGTTGACCCTTCTTCTTCAGGACCTCTGCAATTCTCCCTGGCATGCTCTCAATCAACTTCTGGACCAAATCCAGACTGATAGCCGTCCATTCTTGCACAATCAATGCTTGCATTTTGTCACAATTTGTTGGTTTTTGTTTGTCCACCCGTCTCTTGATGATTGACCACAAGTTCTCAATGGGATTAAGATCTGGGGAGTTTCCAGCCCATGGACCCAAAATCTCTATGTTTTGTTCCCTGAGCCATTTCGATATCACCTTTGCTTTATGGCAAGGTGCTCCATCATGCAGGAAAGGCATTGTTGTATCACCAAACTGCTCTTGGACGGTCGGGAGAAGTTGCTCTCCGAGGACAATCGGGTACCATTCTTATTCATGGATGTGGTTTTTAGGCAAGACTGTTAGAGAGCCGATTCCCTTGGCTGAGAAGCAACCCCACACATGATTGGTTTCTGGATGCTTTACAGTTGGCATGAGACAAGACTGGTGGTATCGCTCACCTTGTCTTCTCCCGAACAAGCTGTTTTCCAGATGTTCCAAACATTCGGAAAGGGGATTCATCAGAGAAAATGACTTTACCCCAGTCCTCAGCAGTCCACTCCCTGTACCTTTGGCAGAATATCAGTCTGTCCCTGATGTTTTTTCTGGAGAGAAGTGGCTTCTTGGCTGCCCTCCTTGACACCAGGCCTTGCTCCATGAGTCTCCGCCTCACAGTGCGGGCAGATGCACTCACACCTGCCTGCTGCCATTCCTGAGCAAGACTCATGCACTGCTGGTAGCCGATTCCGAAGCTGAAACACTTTTAAGAGACGGTCCTGGCGCTTGCTGGTCTTTCTTGGGCGCCGTGGAGCCTTTTTGGCAACAATGGAACCTCTCTCCTTGAATTCCTTGATGATGCGATAGATTGTTGACTGAGGTGCAATCTTTCTAGCTGCAATACTCTTCCCTGTTAGGCCAGTTTTGTGCAGTGCAATGATGACTGCACGTGATTCTTTAGAGATAACCATGGTTAACAGAAGAGAAACAATGATGCCAAGCACCAGCCTCCTTTTAAAGTGTCCAGTGGTGTGATTCTTACTTAATCATGAAAGATTGATCTTCCAGCCCTGTCCTCATCAACACCACACCTGTGTTTAATGGAGCAATCACAGAAACGATGTTAGCTGGTCCTTTTAAGGCAGGCCTGCAATGAAGTGGAAATGTGTTTTGGGGGTAAAAGTTAATTTCTAGGCAACTATTGACTTTGCAATTAATTGCTGTTAAGCTGATCACTCTTTATAACATTCTGGAGTATATGCAAATTGCCATTATAAAACCTGATGCAGTAGACTTTGTAAAAAATAACATTTGTATCATTCTCAAAACTTTTGGCCATGACTGTACATCTTTATGTAATCTTGTAGCCGTTTTACGGATTTTGGTGCTAATAAAGTAATCTCGCTTTTTTCGCTAAAGATTCTTTTTTTTTTTTTACGGATTTTGCTGCTAAAATCCGGATTTTTAGCGACAAACGTGAGATACGTTTATTAGCACCAAAATCCGTTCTTTTGCGTAAAAATCCATTAGTGAAAAAAAGCGAGATAACTTTATTACGAACGGTACGAACGAGGACACATCGGACACTTGTATGCAGAATTGATAAGGCATAACATGTGGTAACACCCACTATAGGGGGGACTTTAATCTCCTGGGTGGGTTTTCATTCCAAAAAACGTGCCAAAAACCGTCCGGCCCTTTACATAGACTCCAATAGTAAATTTTCTGCCCTGCTCTGGCTTTTTTTGCAACATGTTTCAAAAGACGACGTTTTTACTTTAGAGTCTATGGGATATCTTTACAGTGGTTTTTTCAACTAAAAACACTGAAAAAACTAACATTTTTCTGTGCAGTGGAGACAAAGCCTAATAGTAACGGCAGCAGCTGTCACAACGTGATCGTTCAGTGTTCTTGTAAAACCCGATAAATTGAAGGAGAGATGGCGAAGGTTTCAGGAACCGCCGTACAGGCGGCAGCCATGATTTACTGCGACAGACACACACACATTACAGTGATACACAGTCATCGAATACCACACAAACCGTCCTTAAGAAAAGAACCGCATCACACTCCAGAGTGATAGATAAGCCCTGGTGCAAGATACCGGGACGACGGGCCCCGCCATCAGACCAATACCGCAGCAACTGCAAGATCTAAAGGGATTTTGCCAAAGGCCTGACAGATAATAATCATATGCTTCATTTATCTCTGCTTATTTCTCAACTATGACCCCCACACAATTCCATACAGTGGAGAAAGAAAATATCTGGAATTATGTTCATCCTGAGCCTCCTGGTGCATGAATCCGGAGCAGGGATGACAGTAGTCCTTGTGCACAAAATTGGATTTTTCCTTCTGAAAAATCCATCTTGTATCAGCAGCAGAGATCTAAGGCAATACTCTTGGATTTGACAGAGATTTACACATTCAGGTTCTATATAAACCGGGGTACACCACACCGAGTTGGCAGGAAATTATTGTTTATATAGCCCTTCCCGCGGCAGAGATTTTTATTTATGGTCGTATTCATTTTTCCTTCCTGGCTTCCAAGAGCCATAACTTTTTTTTTTTTTTTATCTTTCATTCTACATAGACAACGAAGTTGTAAGGGTTCAGTGGATTCGCTGGACCACCGCAAGCGATGAAGGTTTTTTTTTTTTTTATTAAGAATATCCAACGCCAGGGAGTCGAGTCTAAGTAAGCCCCCGGTATTTCACCAGAGCCCGCCGCAAAGCGGATGGCTTAGCTGCGGCGTGAGGCAACCCAGGTCGCTGTCGGACCTTGCATGCGAGGGGCTACCGGGAACTGCGGTGGTACAGAATCGTAAATCCAGAAAGTCGTCGGGACAGGCCAGGCAGTAGGGTCAGGGCAGGAGCAGAGTTCGTGGTCAGAAACAGTCCGACGGTCAGGACAGGCGGCAAACAGGCAAGGTCCAGAAACATAGCGGAACGTACTGGTAACACGGTAATCATACAGACACTCCAACACTCTAAACAAGGCCAAGGACTCACACCTACAATCTGGCATAGAGTGCGGGTGTCGTATTCCTTAAATAGAACCAACAGCCGGCAATTGACCCATACCCGGCACACTGCCCTTTAAATCCAGACCATCCGTCACGCGCCGCCTTAAGAGGCGGTACAACTCGCCGGCGGCCGACAGGCAGTGACAGTGTACACCAAGCGTGTATGGATAGAGAGGCTTGGTACCGACCTCGGGGGGCAGGGGGAAATGTCGCGGGTAGCTGCGGCACCCGCCGCCGGACCCCCTGCGTGCAGAGGGGCGGCCGCGGGGGACAGCGGCACCCGCGCCAGCCCCCATAACAGAAGTCTTAGTTTTTGCAGGACAAGATGTAGTTTTTAGTGGTATCATTAACCCACCATTTAATGTATCAGAAAAAAAAACAATTCTTTGTGGGGGGAAAAAAACACAGTTATGCCATTTTTGTGGGGGGTTGCTTTTGAAGAGTTAAAGTACTTTAAAAAAAAAAAAAAAAAAAAAAAAACTAAAAATTACATTTGTTTTGCAGCACCACTTCCTGTGACCAATAGTTTTTTTTTTTGCACCTGTGGATCTTAGTAAGGGCTCTTTTCTTTTTTGTACTTTTCCTAGATTCCATTTTGGGTTGTAGGCGACACTGATCATTTTTTATTCCACTTTTTTGAGAAGGTGAAATAAAGAGAAAAAAAAAAAAAGCAATTTGGTGTTAGGATTTTTTTGTTCCCTACTGTGTTTTCACGTACGGCTAAAAAGTCGGGACTGGATGGAGAGGGAAAGTGAACAACTCTCATCAGAGACGAAGTCACTAGTGAGTCACTGAATAGAATGGCACTGTAGTCACTTATATGTCAGCAGAGCCTGTGTATACTGGTATCTACCACTATATGGTCACTGTATGAAGGTAATATACAGTCTCAAAGCAATGTGAAAACTACTGTATCTACACTATATGGTTCACTGTATGGAGGGTAATATTAAGTCTGCAATGACATGTTAAATGGTAATCAACAACTATATGGAAGTAATATACAGTCCTAGCAATACTGTGTACACTGGTATCTACCACTATATGGTCACTGTATGGAGGTAATAGTGGTCTTAGTGTAATGGTTTATATTCAGTAACAGAACAATGGTTTTATTCAGTGTTTTTATGGTGGTGATATGGTGGTCATGATGTGGTGGTATTATTTAGTTTTTTGTTTATTGTTGTTATTACCATTTTTATTCTTGATATATTGATTTGATGAGTAACAGTCTGGTGGTATTCGTCACTATACGAGGTAATGATATGTGGCAGTATTATTTGGTCTTTGTATATTGTTGTTATTGGTAATATTGGTCTGGTATACTGGTTTGCTCAGTAACATTATGGTGGTATAAGTCACTATATAGTGTTGATACTTACTGACCCGCAGAATAAAAACATGTCCCTTAAACTGTTCAGTGGAAACTCCTACAAAAAACTAAACACAAAAAACAACAGCACAATGGGATTTTTTTTCATGTTCACCCCACAAAGATTTTTCTTTTTTAGGTGTGGGTACGAGGGTCGGGGGAGAGTCAGATAGAGGAGGGCAAGAAGGGATTAGATGCTTTGGCTGTATGACTTGTTTTTCCTTTTTTCCACAGCCTGGCCCCATTTGACTTGCACTTTCTTCTATTAGACAATCCCTTTAAGTAGAAATAATTTTCCGTGGCACGCTACACCGCAGACATCCCTCGAGTCTAGAAGGAAACCTGTTGTTGAGAAGTAGTGATCCACAGTCGTTGTCTGGAGGTCGGGAGGCCCGAGCTAAAGTTTTCTACACGCAAATCTGTTGCAAAAAATCTGCAACACATCCTTCCCATGTGCATTTCCCCTTAAGACGGCCATTTAAACAAGCAGAGCAGCTGGAGACTAGAACGCAGCAACATATTCCATTAAAAACATTCATTTATATTCAATGACTTTTCCCTGTGAATTTAAATATAATCACAAAAAATCATTAATCTAAATTTTTCACCGAAAAGAGGATAAACGGCAGAAAAAAAAAGTTAATTACTAACTGCACAAAGTCTGTCTAGAAAATTGGGATAAAGACGTGACTTTTAAAATTGATTTTTTGGGGGAATTGAGTAAGATATGTAAAGATTGCTGTCAGCAGCAGGGGACGCGGCGAGGTGATGTGAAAGGGACCCTGCTAAGCAGCTTGAATCCGAGAACCGAGAGCATCCAGTGACAGCGAAAGTGATTTCTAAGAAGAGCAGACGACCATCTCACTCCCCAAGGTTTTCAACCCAACCGGCCAAAATCGTCCTTTTTTTTGTAGAAAAGCCCCTTTAAATGACCCCAAGGGGGGGAAAAAATAGCAAATCACTGCGCTGCATGGGGGGAAGATAATACAGTGCATGGACTAAACTACAACCCCCAGCATCTCACTGAAACACATATTACTCATCTTTAGGATTGGTGATGCTTTTGCCTGTGCTCATTATTGCCCCTGCTGAATAACGACTTTGAGGTGCAACGCAAGAGAAGTTTTTTGTCTTTGCAAACGCGGCTTTCTTGTGCATCATTTTAGAAGGGGTTTCCCTTCTGGGACAACCTGAACCCCAATTTAGCAGTATCGGCGTATGGTCTGAGCATGAAGGCAACACTTCACCAGAAACCTCTCAGCAGCTGGCCAGCCTCAAAGTTATTTTCAACAGACAATCTCTGGATATGAGGCTGAGCACGTGCAATCAACTTCTTTGGTCGACCAAGGCGAGGCCTGGCCAATGGAAAAAGGTCTTGTTAAACGCTGTATGGCTGGCCACCGTGCGCGCTCTGTCTGGTGTTGGGGAAAATTTTTTATGCCTCGGCCCCTTTTAGTAGAGCCTAATTCTTTTTTTCAATCCTCAACAGTTCTTTTTTTAAAAGGAGTATGTTAACTTCCCCGGCCAGTATAAAAAGAGTTGAGAGCGATAACACCAAAAATTAAACACCTGTCCCCATTCACACTGAACGTTAACCTTTTAAAGCCCCCAGATCTGTGGGAGGAAAATGGGAAATGGGGACATTTTTCCATTTTCCCCTTAGGGGTGTATCAATTTGTTCCAGGGTTTAGACTTTGAGGTTGTGGTTGAATTATTTTTAAAGGGGGGGCACCAAAATTTACAGGGTTTTAAAAAACTGTAACGATTACTTTACATGTACAAAACAATATTTCGTGTTTTCCCCTCAACAATGGACAAAATTTTCCAAAAAAGTGGGGGGGTTTATTACTTTTGTGAATCTGGTAGCGCTGACTGCAGAGTGACTGTTCACAAAAGGTTCAGGTCCAGTGTATGAAGAATGTTTCCCATCTACACATAAATGACTGATGGATAAGGACAGTGATTAGGACCCCTTTTCCGTTGTGAGGAAAATTACTTTATTAGATGGGTTTTTTTTCTTCATAGTGACAGAGGCATTACAAGGGATCTAATGTCTGCGGCGTCTCCATCTCTCTGATCAGTGTCTATGAGGTTCGCCTGCCCTGACTCCTACAGACAGAATATGTAAGTGCAAAAAATATCGCAGCCGATCCCAATAACCGCGGGCACACATCCAAGGGATTTAAAGGGTCTCCCTAATAGAAAACAGAAAAGAATAAACCTTCTAATGAAGGCGGCCCCCACCTGGGGCCCCGTCTTCATTCCTTCCGTGAGCAATTATTTGCACCCAATACCTCCCTGTTGTCAGCCATTCATGCTGGACTACAAAACAGGGTAAAGCTATTGCTCCCTGCTATCAGACACTTATAGTGTAGTTCAATAGGATGAATGACGGTCAGTGGAGAAACCTCCCCGCCCTATCATACTTTTGTCCAAAACTAAAATGCAGAGTCCCCCCATAGACATTTAAATATTGTGATGATATTCCCTCCTCTTTTTTAAAATCCAGCACTGATATAACCTCAGGATTACCTATATTGACGATATCAGCCCTCCTTTATAAGCTTTTCCGAAATTTAATCTAGAGGAACATTTTTTTATCCAAAACATTATTGACGATATCAGCCCCTCCTCTTATAATCTCCAAACCTGATTAACCCCAGGACATTACATCATATTTTACTGATATCCCGGGCTCTCTTATAACGCTCCGCCTGATATAACCCCAGAAAACATTTACATCAGTGATGGGTTTTCAGGCCCCAACTCTTTAATTTTTCCCGCACTGATATAAATCCCCGAGACACTTACATTTATGTGATTTATTTCAAGGCCCCTCCTCTTTTAAGCTCCCGCATTTTAAACCCCCGAGCCCTTTAAATCCAATTTTGACCCGATATCAGCCGCTCCTTTATAACACTCCAGAGTGATATAAACCCTTCCCGAGACATTAAAAAAATATGTAAACTGATATAGCCCTCCTTTTTTTATAAGCTCCCGCCTGATATAAAACCCCCCGAGACCTTTTTCATCAATGTGATGATCTCAGCCGCTCCTCTTATAAAAAGCTCCAGCCTGATATACCTTTTTAAAAGGCACTTTCTTCCCTATGGGGATGATATCAGCCGCTCCCCTTATAAAGCTCCAGCCCCTGATATAACCCCCAGGGACATTTACTCATATGGTATTTAGCCCCTCCTTTTTAATGGGCCCGCACTGATATAACGTCCCGAGACATTTCATCTATGTGACTGATATCGTGGTTCTCTTAGTAACACTCGTTGATTATTACCAAAAAGTCAAGTTAGGCCCCTTAAAATTCTCTGTAAAATCTAAACTTTTGTATTTGTACCAACAATGACCAACTGACTGAAGGGGGCACAACACTTCAGTGGGTGCCGTGCCCACATCTGGGAGTGACTGTACCTGGTAAAGCAGTTCTCGGCAGCTCAACCCAATTGAAGTGGGAGTACCCGGGGGGGCCCCGCCACCCTTTGTGAGCACTCGCTGGCTTGGGAAAACTAAAATAAAATTTCTGCAGTGGGTGCAGTTTGGCCCCCTTTTTTTGCCCAAACGGGGGGATAGACTTTCAATGATTATATTCAAAAGCCCGGCCTAAAGTCAAGCATGAATATTACAAATTTTAAAAAAACCCCTTTTGGGAGCATAATTTTAAGGCTTTATCTGTGCATTTTTGTGGGGAAGCAGAAGGATAACCATAAACAAGCACCCAAATTTAAATCTTTCCCGCCCCCGGATTGTTAGATAATGTAAAGTGACAGTTGTGATGTCATCAGATGTTGGCAAAGTGGATGATACATGATGTCACGACCTAAACAGATTGAAACTTCCGTGCTGATTTGCTTCATAAACTATCAATACAATGGTTTAAAAGGTTTTGATACAAAGGTTTCCCAAACTCCAGCTCCCCTTCAAATTTAAGGGAAAGGGGTTTTTCCACAAGTAAAAATTTATGGGTTTAAAGCTTGAAAAAGAAATTTAATAAACCCTTTTTTACCGTTCATCATTAAATTTAAAAAATTTTGCCCCCTTTGTGTTTTTGTGTTTCCCCCTTTGTTCCATCTGGACAGGCCCATTTTCCCTTTTGGGGATAAAAACCAAAACCAAAGGCCTGAAAAAGCTTCCCCAGTCTTTGGGCCCCACATGCTCAGACATCACCTCTCCTCTCAGGCAGCTACTGGCAGTCTATTCCCTGCTTAGTAATCACACACACTCACTGCTCAGTGAGTGTTCACCCCCAGGATATGTTATTCTACTCCCATCCTCTGTACTCCTTAGTAATTAGTCCCACGGTGCAGATAAGTGATCATCATGCAGCTTGTTTTTTTGGTCCTATCTATTGGCATTTTTTCATTCTCCACCCCCTCCCCCCCCCACCCCCCCCAAAAAAAAGTCACATCAGCGAGAGAAAACAAAAAGAAAAAATCAACATTGAGAAAACAAAAATCAACATTTGGCTCCTGCAGAGATACAAACCTAGGACCTTTATGCTGGAAAGCAGAAGTGCTAACCACTCAGCTACATTATAGCTACTCATAGCCGTATATTTTAGGCAACTTGCCTTTACATAAACAGACCTTTGTTTGACTAGAGACTCAAGAGTAAACCCCCTGTGGGGAAAGGCATGGTGATGTCAAGCCTGCTGGGTAGTTCAGACAAATTATACACGCCCCATTTTGAAGACAATGAAAGCTAAAAGGGAGGACAAGAGGACATAAAGGGACACATTTATGAAAGTTTCTTTTTTGCACATTTCCGACATTAAATGCACCAAACGTGAGCGGCTGTGATGTATAACGCGCCAAACGAATGTGTTAGGCGCATTGTTCGTAAGACTCAACACTTTCGCATGCGCTTAATATGAGGGGTGTTCTGGGGGCGTCGCACCACACTCGTAATATTAGACACATATATGAATGTGGTTCGGCAAAACTAAGCGCATTACTGCTCGGACAGGCAGACCTATGTCAGTGTGATCTGTGAGGCTGAGGGGGGGGGGAATTTGCGGGGAAAAAATTCTAAATTTTTTCTATTCCCCAAAAAAAAAAAGTAATTTAATTAAAAAAAAAAAAAAAAAAAAAAAAAAATTTTTTTTTTTTTTTTTTTTTTTCCAAAATATAAAAAAATCTCCTATAAAATGTATTAAAATAATAAAATTAAAATTTTTTTACAAAATAAAAAATTTAATTTATTTAAAAAATTTTTTACATTTTTAATTTTTACTACATTAAATTTTTAAATTTATTTTTTCTGCTCTCACCCTTTATTCTAATACAGCAAGAGAAACACAGCCACAGGTCTTGCTAGGATCTGTGATTCACCAAGCAGGATCAGTCCAAGTTTCTATTTTCACTGACATGCTATTCTAAATGACTTTTAAATTTTCCAAGCCTTTATATATGTTTGGTGCATTACTAATGCGCCTAAGTTCCATAATGCGCCAAACACACAGGCCGAGGGGCGATGAACTTCAGACGCCATTTATGAGCACAAAACCCACTTTGGTATATTCAGGAGCATTATACACTGAAAACGTGACGTGATAATTCACTTCAAAGCGACTTCTTTCATACATGTCTCCCACAATGCCTTTGAGGTAAAACCCATTTAAATGACAAAATTCTGTCTGGTTGTTGCCACCATTAGGGGGAGCTCACAATTACTACAATAAATAATAATAAATCAGTCTTCAGTAAGCCCATGAGCGCCCCCTAGTAGTGGCTGCAGTGTAGATATT
Source organism: Phyllomedusa bahiana (assembly GCA_025379985.1). Taxonomy (NCBI): domain Eukaryota; kingdom Metazoa; phylum Chordata; class Amphibia; order Anura; family Hylidae; genus Phyllomedusa; species Phyllomedusa bahiana. The sequence goes on from JAODAL010016128.1 coordinate 61,618, forward strand.
GCATTGTTTTAGGTCACTCAGTAAACAAAATCTTCTGAGGCATCATTAAAATCTGAATATTGTAACAAAGCCAGAAGTCCTACAGGAGGCTCTACATACCTGGTGAATGGCAGTCATTTGACAGATAAAAATGGTCTATTGAACTGAACCTCCCTTTCATTGAGTGGAACTAACATTTAAGTAACCACTAATCTCCCTGCGTTGCTCTCTTTCATTCTTCAAGCGGTTGGAACCTGTCGCCCTTCTGAACTGGTGCAGGGGCACAACTAGAATTCACAGGGCCTCGTAGCAAAATGAGTGGGGGCTCCTCCACCTAATGATAATAAACTAAGACAGCAGCATAAGTAGAAATCATTAAAAAAACTTTGAATAAGGCTCAAAGGAATAGCAGAGCCGATATGCCAACCACTGCTATAGAACCACCCGCAGCTTGACTAGGAAGTGTGAGCCTGAAGCTGGCTGTGACACTGTGAAAGAGCATGGTGAGAAAACCCCCTTTAACCCAGAATACGCAGGTATTTACATGAATAAAATACAACTTCTACTGAAACTTTGCGACAGAACAATACATCTATCTACTCAGCTCCTACTGCTCTATAACATGTTGCCCGCAGATCAGATAGCAGGTTCAAAGGGACAGGCTCTCCAAGTTCATTAGGGCCCCTGACAAAAGTACTGCCAGTACAGCCCTGATGGCGCCCCTGATCAATACCATAAGTGATTGATAAAACAACTACATAACTAAAGAACTTTCCAATTTCTATTTCAATATTTTGCCATTTTCCACATCTCTGCTTGCTGAATGGAGAAAGGTTTACATCCAGGGCCTGAAAACCCATACATATTCATACAGCAGAGGGTTTGCTGCAATTGCTTTTTTAGTCTACACAATCCTAATGCTCTGTCTACTCTGCAGTGGACAAATAAACGACCTGAAAACCAAACCCTAAAAACGTTCATAAAACTGAGTTTTTTGTCCACTGAAAAAACGGGAGTTTTTTGGGCGCGCTTTGCGTTTTTTGGCACATTTTTTGCTCGTCTTCAAGCCTGGTTTTAATGTATGCATAAATCAAGCCATTGGATGTAACTCCACCCTACAAAAGGGATGTAAAGCACATTATTGCATTTATATGTAATCTTGTACAGGCAGTCCCCGGGTTACAAACGGGATAGGGACTGTAGGTTTGTTCTTAAGTTGAATTTGCATGTAAGTCGGAACAGGTAGATTTATTGAATGTAACTCCAGCACAAAAGGTTTTTTTTTTAGTTTTGGATAGTGCAGGGAAGGGTTTTTACATTTGTTTTGCTGTCTGTGCCCCTGTTAAGAAGATTTCACCTCATGTGCTGCAGTGGCATGCTGGAACTTGTTGGTCTACAGCTACTGCTGTGGAACATGGAACTACATGTGCCAGCACACTTCATAAGTCTCCGTTTGTAACTAGGGGACAGATGTAAGTCAAAACGGTGGAAGTCGGGGACTGCCCCTAGTCGTTTCACGGATTTCGGTGCTAATAAAGTCATCTCACTTTCGCCGCTAAAAAAACATTTTTTTAAATGATTATGACACTAAAATATCTTGCTCTTTAGCGACAAAAGCAAGATAACTTTAGTACGAACGAGGACACATTGGACACTTGTTACAGAATTGATGAGGTATAACCTGTGGTAACACCCACTATAGGGGGGACTTTAATTTCATTCCAGAAAACGCAGCAAAAATGTGCCAAAAAACATCCAGCGCTTTCCATAGACTCCACAGATGACCAGTAAATAAAACGAGCAGAAAAAAAGACGTTCAGTGGAGACAGCAGAACGTCGTTACTATAGAGTCTATGAGAGACAGCGGGACGTTCGGACTATAGAGTCTATGGGAGACAGCGGGGCGTTCTTAGTATAGAGTGTATGGGAGACAGCGGGACGTTCTTACTATAGAGTTATGGGGGGACAGCGGGGCGTTCTTACTATAGAGTCTATGGGAGACAGCGGGACGTTTTATTATAGAGTCTATGGGGGGACAGCGGGACGTTTTACTATAGAGTCTATGGAGACAGCGGGGCGTTCTTATTATAGAGTTTTGGGAGACAGCGGGACGTTCTTACTATAGAGTCTATGGGAGACAGCGGGGCATTCTTTCTATATAGTCTATGGAGACAGCGGGAGTTCTTACTAAGAGTCTATGGGAGACAGCGGGACGTTCTTACTATAGAGTCTATGGGAGGACAGCGGGACTTCTTACTAAAAGAGTATGGGAGACAGCGGGACGTTCTTACTATAGAGTCTATGGGAGACAGCGGACGTTCTTGCTATGAGAGCGGGACGTTCTTTTCATAGAGTCTATGGGAGACAGCGGGACGTTCTTACTATAGAGTATGGGAGACAGCGGGACGTTCTTACTATAGAGTCTATGGGAGTACTGCGGGACGTTCTTATTATATAGAGTCTATGGAGACAGCGGGAGTTCTTACTTAAGTTTTGGAGAGCAACCCGGGTTCTTACTATAGAGTCTATGGGAGACAACGCAAGGTTTTTTACTATAGAGTCTATGGGAGGGCAGCGGACGTTCTACTATAGAGTCTATGGAGAGACGGGGACGTTCTTACTATAGAGTCCATCAGGAACGGAGATCCTCTTAAGGAGAGCACCGGAACGAACGGACTTGTAGAGTTTTTGTTTGCCTTCTGCCTTACTTAGCATCGCATATCACAAGGCTTATGGGGAAAGGGGCTGAGAAGGCCACAGCGCCCCTTTTGGGTTGTAACAAAACCTCAATTTTGCTTAGACTCACCGAGTCTTGAAAGTCTATGGAGACAGCGGGACGTTTAACTATAAGTCTATGGGAGACAGAGGACGTTCTCACTTTTAGGTCTATGGGGGACAGCGGGACGTTCTTCACTATAGAGGGCTATGGGAGACAACGCGAGTTTCTCAATATAGAGTTTTTGTGAGACAGCGTGACGTTCTCAATATAGTCTATGGGAGACAGCGGGACGTTCTCACTATAGAGTCTATGGAGACAGCAGGTGTTCTTACTATAGAGTCTATGGGAGACAGCGGACGTTTCTTACTATAGAGTCTATGGGAGGACAGCGGGACGTTCTTACTATAGAGTCTATGGGAGACAGCAGCGACGTTCTATACTTTAGAGTCTTGGGGAGACAGCTGGACGTTCTTACTATAGAGTCTATGGGAGACAGCGGTACGTTCTTACTATAGAGTCTATGGGAGACAGAGGGACATTCTTACTATAGAGTCTATGGGAGACAACGCGAGGTTCTTACTATAGAGTCTATGGGAAACAACGCAAGGTTCTTACCATAGAATCTATGGGAGACAGCGGGAAGTTCTTATTATAGAGTCTATGGGAGACAGCAGGACATTCTTACTATAGAGTCGATGGGAAGCTTTTTGGAAAACGAAAAACACTGATAAAATGGAGGTTTTTCTGTGTAGTGGAGACGTTGCCCAAGTGAGCTGCGCTGATACACTATAACAAACCATCCGGAGAAGAGAGAAGTTTGTGCTGCTGATGAAAGGCATAAAAAAAAAAACACCATTACATCTATTACATTTATGTAATGGCCACAAGATGGCGTCAACAGTGCAGAAAATCCGCTGCATCCAAACACTATAAATTCTGCAAGGTTTTCGTGACTGTTCGTCGCCTCTTTCAGAGAATTGTATCCAGTGGCAGCGATTACATCAAAGCGTCGCCATCAATGTGAATCCTGTACACAGCCACCTTGCGACTTGACATTTCCGGGGCCGACTTCCAAGCATGCAGTGCAGGAGATGATAACACGGGGAGGAAGCTCATGGGAATGAAATCTGTTATTCAAAGCAGAGGAGATATTTGCATGTGTACAAGCTTCCAGACAAAGGAGGTTACTCCGCAGCAGTTTGTACATCATCTTCCCAGTCAGATGAGCTGTCGAGCTAACAAATCATCATGCGGGCTCTGCCCGTCACTGTGTACAGGCGTGTAATTCACCACAGTGAGCTCTGTGCCTGCCGCCTTCTCCTGTGTCCCATCAAATGACAGCACCATACAGCTGTGTGGACGACACTGCAAGATTGCATTTTATGTTTTATAACCACGTCTGTCCTCTCAGAGGCATCTTCAGCTACAAAAAGTTCATAAAAAGCTAATTTCCAGTTCTTCTATAGCTGTGTTGTCACAAGTTCACATAGACTATGTAACTAAAATATTACTAGAAAGTAGAAGAATATACTGACTATCATAATATCTCCTATATACAAGAAAGTGACTATTATAATACTGCTCCCTATGTACAAGGATATAACTACTATAATACTGCCCCTATGTACAAGAATATAACTACTATAATACTACCCCCTATGTACAAGAATATAACTACTATAATACTGCCTCCTATGTACAAGGATATAACGACTATAATACTACCCCTATGTACAAGAATATAACTACTATAATACTACCCCTATGTACAAGAATATAACTATTATAATACAGCCTCCTATGTACAAGAATATAATACAATAAACTCCCCCCAATGTACAAGAATAAAACTAATATAAAACCCCCTCTATGTACAAAAATAAACTATAAAATACTGCCCCTATGTACAAAAATTAACTATTAATACTCCCCCCTATTACAAGAATAAACTATAAAATACTGGCCCTCTATGCAAGAATATAACACTAAAAACTGCCCTTATGTAAAAAAATATAACTACTAAAATAAGCCTCCTATGTACAAAAATAAAATATTTATAATATGCCCTTTAGTAAAAAGAATATAATACATAATACACCCCCTATTTACAAGAAAAAACTATAAAAAACTTCTTTTACAAGAATATAATACTATAATACTGCCTCTATGTACAAAAATTTAAAAAACTTCTATAATACTGCCGCCTTTTACATAAAATAAAAAACTACTATAATACGTTTTAAGTACAAGAATATTACTATAATAGTCATCTATGTACAAGAATCTAACACTATAATTTGTCCTCTATGAAAAAGAATTAACTCTATAATATGCCCTCTAGTAAAAAATATAACAAATATAAACGCCCCCTATGTACAAGAATATAATACTAAAAACTGCTCGCTATGTACAAAAAATATAACACTATAATACGCCTCCTAAGTACAAGAATATAACTACTTAATACGCCCTCCCATTACAAGAATAAAACTACTAAATACTCCTCTATGTCAAAAAATAAAACTCCCATAAAAATGCTCCTATTTAAAAAAATATAATACAAAAAAATGCTGCCCCCTATGTACAAAAATATAAACTACTTAATACTCCCCCCTATTTACAAAGAAATAAATATATAATATCCCTCCCTTTAGAGAGGGGTTGTGTTTTGAGCTCCTGATTCCAGAGAAACCCCGGGCGGGGCCCACCCTGGCAGGGGGTTTCCCCCCAAGAAAGGGCCCCAGGCTTCTGGGGCCTAATCTGGGAATAGACTCCCCCACCCTCCTTTCAAAATGTAAAATCCCAAATTTTTGTGGTGGTGTTTTTTTGCAGTGAAAACCCCGCCCCGTAATGTGAGTTGTGAAAGAAACCGTTGACCAAAAAAGAAGCAGCAGGACAAGGGTTTTGGGAGCAAGATCCCGTCAGATGCAGAGGTAAAGCAAACGCCATGCCAGCCAGCGGGGTGTGCAAAACAGCCAAACCCCGGGCAGACGAGGAGAACCTCTCTGGGGGGCGACACCCAGCAGAATCTGCAGCAAAAGAATATGCCCATTTCCCCGTACACGGGAGCGCAGAAAGTTTTGTTAGTAAGGGGGAAAAGGGGCCAAGGCAGCAGAAAAGCTAAAAGGGGCCAGGAAAAACAGCGGCTTGAAGAACCCGGGGAGCCTCCCCCGATCGTGGTGCCCCCCCGGCGTAGCACCAGAGCCAGCAGCCCCCGAGCCCCCCAGAAATGGGGCAGAGCCGCCCCCAGAGCAAACTGGCCGACCGATCCTGAACTGGTGCAGAGAATAAACCTTGGGGGAAAAACCAAGGCCCTTACAGAAGAAGATCGACTGTTTACACAAACTAAGGCTCCAAACCCTGGAAAGAGGAACATTGAAAAGAAGCGGTCACGGGGCATACAATAGCGAGACCGTGAGGGACATGGACTGAACTGGACAACGGGGACCTGTGGGGAAAAAAACTTAAGAACCCAGGCGGTTTCAAGGAGACCCCAAGCCAGGTCCACGTACCTAAGCCCCCACAATCCCCAGCAAAAAACCCTCACAAAACCCTATTTTTCCAGAACCCTCCCTTTTTTCAGAAAGGAGCTCTGTCCGAAAAAGATGTCCAGCAGCAACCAGGATCTGCAGCGTGCCTGATAAACCCCAAAGGGGTTCACCAGCACTTCAACCCCAGCAACACCGTCCACCGCATGGACCAGCCTCCAAAGGCCAAGCTGTAGTTCGGGCCCAGCACTAAAAACCCCCAGCAGACACGCCCACACATGGCCCCCAAGCCTGGAAGTCCAAGCACCACTGCTAACCAGTAGGACACTACCTGAAGGTAACGGTTGACAAAACATTCACTACAAGTTCCAGCAGAGATGCTTTGAAACGGGCTGTGGACTCTCCCTGAAGGGTTGTGAGCGGGAGAGATTTCACAGGTGATGTTGATGAGGATAATTGTCACTCCTGCAAGTCAGGATGTTCGGGATTTACTATGCAGGGCCCCCCAGACTTGCTATACAAGCTCCCGGGGACTCTGCTATGCTGGACTCTCGGGGCTCTGCCAAATCCGGGACCCCAAAAGAAATGATTGTAATTTAATGCCCTTCTAATGCTGCAAAAGGACTCCGGTCTGGTGATTGTTATCTGTTTTGGGGTTGCCCCCACCCACAATCAGGTTTTGTTCAGCCTATAGCCTATTACTGCACAATGTTTGGGGGAAATAAAAGGGGGGCGGGGGGGCCCCCCCCCCAAAAAACCCCCCCCCGGGGGCAAAAAATGAAATTTTCCCCCATTATTAAAACCCCCAGTGGTAGTGTACCCCCCTAGTGAGGTGGCAGCAGCCCACACAGTGTCCGCTCCCCTCCTCGGGAAACGGTGTAGTCTGCCCCCTGCAATGCCTGGACGGGGGGGTCACCATCTTTATGTCTAATAGTAGTTAAAAGGGCCGGCCTTCAAAGAGGAAGGGGCCCGTTCGGGCAAAGGGTCCCAAAAGGAAGACTCCCCCATAGGAGGTTTTTTTGTTCAGACCAATTGTGTGGCCAAATGGGCTTCCCTTAGGGTAGCACCCTGGCCTATCAATCTTCCTGAAGGCAGGCTATGGTGTAGCTCAGCCATGTGGGATCGGACCGGGTTTTGGGTCCAGCTTCACCAGGTCAGGGACAAAAAAGGGTGGGAAAAGTTCAGCTTCATCCCCATCTCAAAGCCAGACCGTGAAGTCACCATCATGTTCGGGAATAAAACCCCACCCCCTCCCGGGACATTGTGCCGGGCCTCGGGAGAAAAGTGACCTGTCTCTGACCTCACTAAGACCAGGGATGAGGATGGAGTCTGGACTAGGGTGGAAGGTCTAGTTAAGCTGCGTCAGGGACACAATTCACCCCACCATCCCCCCAAATCCTTCTTATGGGCCGGAGAAGGGCGTCTGCTTCTACCGGGAAGCCCCGGGAAAATGTTTTAAATGGGGGGACCCTTTGGGCATATCCGACCCGTGTGAACCGTGGTGAAGTGAAACCTGTGTGGGGGGGGGGCCCATTCAAGGCACTTTTCCCCAGAATTCAGGTAATTTGTGTGGGGGAAATGGTCATGCCCATAGAGATTCCCCCAAACGCCTGGATAACACTGCAGGGACCCCCCTGATGGGGCTTACGGGGAGGGGCAGATGACCTGGGGGGATGGCATATGTCAGGGTCGACACCACCAAAACCCTCACCCCAGCACAAGGGGCAAACACAGGCAGGCTACAGAGAGGAACAGCACAAGGGGCCCAAAACAGCAGGGCCAAAAAGGGGAAACAGCAAGGGGCCCCAAAAAGGCAGCCTCATTGAGAGGAACATAAAAGGTTGGGGGATGATATGCAAAAACCCCAGAAATCTTCCCTTCCCCTGGACTAGGGCCAAACTTGGGGACAAAAGGAAGGCCCCCAAAAAAAAAAGGGAAAAAAAAGATACAGAGAGCGGAACCCTGGGAGGAATAAATGTTGCCCAAAATCATTCGGGAAGGGGTGGACACGGGGGCAGATGTCATGGTCATGTCAAACAGATATAGTGTTTTGTTCCCATGAGGACTTGAGGCAAGTAGGGGGAAAAAAGGCCAGAGCGTGGTAGAGGAATTGATGGGGCCCAAGAGGACGATCCTTTCCAAAAAAGAGGGGGCCTCCTAGAGGGAGGGACTCAGACTCCGATAAAGACAGTAGTAGCGGGGAGGCCAACTCGCCCTTTTTGGACCAGGGCGGGTGCTCTCCTGTTTAAACCGAGTTAGGAAGAATGTTTGTCTGACAGAAAAATGACGTCTTGTTTTATGTATATTTTTTTATTTTATTCTTTTTTTTCCAAAATAGGAGTGGACTCTATAAGTTACATTATGTTACTCCACGAGTGATTACTTTTTTGATGAGAGCATGTGATTTTGTTTGTTTGGGTGGTTTATTTTTTTGATTTGACTGTATCGTAAGTTTCTAAAATAAAAATTTCCCCCTATGTACAAGAATATAACTACTATAACATGCTTCCTATGTACAAAAATAAACGCAAAAAATTTACTGCCCTCTGTACAGAATTAACTATATAATACTCCCCCCCTATGTACAAGAATATAACTACTATAAAAAATCCCCCCATGTACAAAAATATAACTACTTTAATACTCCCCCCTATGTCCTAGAATATAACACTATAATCTGCCCCCATGTACAAAAATTTTATAAAACTATAATAATTGCCCCTATGTAGAAGAATATAACTACTATAATACTGCCCCCTATGTAAAAGAATATAACGCTATAATACGCCCTATGTCAAAAATAAAACTCTTAATACTCCCCCCTATGTAAAAGAAATAACTACAAAAATACTCCCCCCCTTATGTACAAAATAAACACATAAATGCCTTAGTACAAAATATAACTATATAATATGCTCTCTATGTACCAGAATATAATGCTATTTTTCTGCCCCCTATGAAGGAATATAACTACAAAAATTTACTGCTCTATTTACAAGAATTAACTATTAATTGCCCCCTATGTCAAGAATTTAAACCTAAATATTTCCCCCCTATGTACAAAATTAAATATTAATACTGCCCTTTAGAAAATATAACTACTATAATACCCCCCTTGCAAAATATAAATTTTATAATACTGCTACTATGTCAAGAATATAATTTACTATAATATGCCCTATGTACAAGAAAATAACTACTATAATATGCCCCTTTGGGGTAAAAAGAAATAATACTATAATACTGCCCCTATGTAGAAGAATATAATTTATAATCTCCCCCTATTCAAGAATAAAACTACTATAATACTGTCCCTATGTACAAGTATACTACTATAATATGCCCCTGTAAAAAAATATAACTCTATAATACTCCCCCTTGTGAAGAATATAACTACTATAATACTGTCCCTATGTACAAAATATAATACATAATACTCCCCCTAGTACAAGAATATAAATAATATAATTTCTCCCCCATGTACAAGAATTAACTACTTAATTACTGTTTAAAAATTTATACTGGATAGCTATTGTAAGGGCAATTCTCCCCTTACAGACAGGAGAGCTACATACACCATTATGTCCATTATATTCGGCCACATCTTTGTTCTAGTTCCCTTGCAGAAGGAATCCAATTTTATCCGCTTCTCCCTCCAGAGCCCCCTGTAGGGCGCGAAAGGAATAGAAAGGAGGAAATGTCAGACGTCCTCAGTTGGTGTTCTGGTTAATGTAGTTTTCAGGTTTTAGTATTTTGGAAGATATTCAACCGGTTTTTTTCCCTCACACGCAGCTTGGATTTTTACTTTCATTTTTACCTTTTTGCAAGATTGTAAAACGGTCGTGAACGGAAAACTTATTTACACTTATGGTTGAAAAACCGGTTGATATTTGTCCCAGCAAGGGTTTTTACAATAGCCGCCGTAAGACAATCCTCTGGAGCTTAAAAAAATCAGCAATGAGTTTTCCTTTTATCCTGAAAATTTTTTACAAAATATCAGTCCAGAAGAAAAACCCCAGAAACTGCCACACTGGGAAAAAATGGAAATAAAAACCCCAACTGTTAAAAATTTGGTCAGGGCGAATTGAAAATAGTTAAAAAAATAAGCAGCCATTGGGGAATTTTCTCAATTGTCCCAAATGTCAGGGACCATGCCAAAAATTTGGGGTCGGCGCGGGCAGTTTTTGACATTTAATCAGTTAAAGTGCGGGTAAAAATACAAAAACTTTCAAAATCTGGCGCGGTATACCTTGCATAGTGACTTAGGGCAAATATTTCCCAAAAATTTTTGGGGCTACGTCAGTTTTTAGGCGCATTAAATAAATATAAAGTGCGCCGAAAGTCCGACAATATCAAAAATTGGCGTAGGTTACCTTGACAGTAAACAGCGTGCGCCTAAAAAAAGATGCACTGTGCGCCTCCATAAGGGGGAAAAGCCCTTTGAGGCGCATAGCACTCATTAAAGTGTATATGTGTTAGGCGCATTTCACATTTTTCTTATGTGTTAGGCGCATTCCATATTTGTAAGATAAGCTTTTCGCCTCCGTGCGCGATGTCCTCGATAGGGGGGATTACATACTCTACCAATGAAATGTTTTGTGTGCAATTGTGCGTCGCGGCACATTGGAGGTGCCAGGCACATTTTTTTGTTTCATTACAATGTCTCGGCCGGATAAATGGCCCTAGTTTTGGGGGTACAATGTTAATTACATCTAAAATATGGGTCAAGAGCGGGTTTTAGCGCAATATAGACAAAAAACTGGGGGTGTTGGGAAATGTCGCCTTAAAGTGCCTAAAAAGGCACATTGCCTGAAAAAAGGGGCATTTTCTTAATTGCGGCGCATAGGCATCAGTGCTGTGTATGAATGTGTATCATAGGTTTATTACTAGTGTATGTAATGCTTGTCGATAGGGCATTGCGTTATGGAGTGCACAGCGTATCTCGATTATGTAATGCACCTTTTCAGGTGCTTACAAGTTCCCCCCTAATGCGCCAATTTTTTTTGATGACAGTTAATTTTTATTGGGGAATATGGGGTCCAAAGAATTTTGGCAAAATAGACCAAAAAATGGGGTTTTTGGGACTTGTTTTCCCTTTTTTATTTTGTTCATTTGGTTTTTTTTGCAGGGCGCATTTCGGCCCCCGTAATTGAGTTGCAATAAAGCCCGAAAATATTTTTCTGCAAATTTCAGTAAAATTTTTATCTGCCGGTTTTTTTTCCAAAAAGGCCTTTTTTATGTGCGGGAGGACAGGAGTTTACAAGTAACTTCTTCCTACCTTTAGCGCCCGGGGGGGTTTGGGTGTCAGTGGGAGCCGCAAGAGAACATTTTTGAAGTACGTGCTAATTCTACAACACCCGGCCTATACCCGCACGCCAGTAAAAAACACCCCTGTACGCCGCAAAGATTTGGGGTCTAAATCAGCCGAAGGGCAATGTAAAGGGTTGACAAACAACTAACAATGCCCCCAAAAATTTCCCTCCCAAAATGTTGAAAGAATTGGGGGCATGTTATAAAATGTCTAATCTAAATTTAAATCTTCTATTTTAAAAAAAAATAATTGCGGAAAATTTTGCACATGGTGTCTGAAAAGAAGCCCAACTCCTTACCCCTAAACCCAAAATATTTTTTATCAGGGGCCCTTCCCCTTTTTGGTAAAAAAAAAAAGGCTGGAAGTGTCAAGGGAAAAGGTTAAAAACACATTTAAAAAACATGGTGAAAGTATTTTACTTTCCCCTATTTTTGGGACAAAATTTTCACCCAAAAAACTGGTGGGTTATTATAAAAAAATGTGACCTATTGAAAAGTACAGGGTTTTCATGAAAAAGGGTTTAATATAAAAGACCAAAAACATCAAATTTTTGGGAAATTTGGGTTTAATTTTTGTATTCCTCTAATTCAAAAAACCCTTAAACTCTTCATAACTGAGAGGGACATAAAAAATGATCCTGAAAAAGCCCTTTAATTAAACTATTAAAACAGTGTCCAGTCCCTCCCTGCTATTGTAAACCTACCGTATACCCTGCAGCAGCTGATATAGCAGATTAATTCACCGCTGATGGACGTGCTGCTCCCCATAGTGGCCACAGAGAGTAAATTCCTACCAGAGCTTGTATTAACTCCCTATACAAAATACACACACATGACAATTTTTGTCATGCACTGGACAAACAGGAGCATGGATTCATCTTAAAAAAGTATCAGGACCCAAAAGAAGTAAAGAAATATTATAAGATATGATACAAATACTTGACCTGTTGGGTTCCGACCCATAGGGTCATCTAAAGTAATCACAGCATCGTTGCTACAGGTAGAACAAAGGCTGTACTGACTCCATAGATAAGGCATCCTCAAACTGCGGCCCTCCAGCTGTTGGGAAACTACAACTCCCATCATTCCCACTGTTATAGATTATATAAATGCATGATGGGAGTTGTAGTTTCTCAACAGCTGGAGGGCCGCAGTTTCAGGATGCCTGCCATAGATGGTCCTAGCTCTTAAGGTCTTGCTGTTACCTTTCGTAGTTTGGACTGAATCCACTGACCGACAATGGCGAGGCTGTCCAAGGGGCAGATAGCCCAAATCAGGGTTAGAGAGATGAGCAAGAGGAAGTCCAAGAAATGGCTGGCACTGGCCTTCTCTGCCTGTAAGAAAAAGAGACATTATATATACATTCAGGGAGATGAGAGAAAAAAAAGAGACAATATATATACAAAAGAGACATTATATATACATACAAGGAGACGAGAGAATGAGAGGGAGAGGAAGAGTAAGGTGCTATGCCCCCTCGGTCAGAGGCAAAATCCTTACATGTCAGTTTCCACTTGTAGGTGAATGGTTATTAGTAGTGATTTGGTTGAGTGGTTAAGATCTACACGGATTTTACTGCCCGGAGCGGTTTTTTTTGGGCACATCACAACATGTTGTGTGCGAAGGGGGACGGCATAGAATCCTCAAAAATGAGTGACAAAAGCAGCCCCCTGTGTGGACAAAAAAGACTAAATAATATACCGAGACGGGAAATTCCAACCGTTATTTGTCTATGCCATGTAAACTACCCCAAAGGTCCCATGTTTCACACGGTCTTAAAAGTGGGCCTTTAAATTTCGTCTGCGTAATTAACGCGCCGAAGTGCAGCCAATTAAACGGGGCCCCGAAAACGCCCAAGTCATTACGGTACTAACCACAGTGCTGCATAGAGAAACTATGATTAGGCGTCTCCTCTCCCTGCACTGCGAAGCCGCCCGGTCGGGAGATAATTGAACAATGTCACTTTCTAGCGAGGATACGCGCCGCTATGCAGTTGATTGCCTAGTCGATGGCCGGCAAAGTGCCGCCCCCGTCGTCACTCACCCCTCTCCCGCCCCGCACGCCGTCCAACAGCGCGAGTAAATTGCGGACTAATTACGTCCCTCAACTTAAGCCCGTGTAACATGTGCCTAAGAGGGAAAAAAAGAGAGAAAAAACTGAGTAATAGACAATTAACCCCTTACCGCCGGAGGCTCCAGTTTTGGCCTCCTCTGACAGACCTCTATTTTGAAATCTGTCATGTTTCACTTTATGGTGAGATAACTTTTTGACACTTTAGATCCTATCCATGTGATTCAAACTGTTTTCTCGGACACATTGTGCTATAAGATAAGTAAGAAATTTTGTCCAAAAAATGATTTGTTTATTTGTGAAAAATATTCAATTATGGGTGAAAAATGTGAAAAAATTTACAAAATTTCAAACTGTCAAAATTACTGCATGTAAGACAGATAGGTTGATTCCACTCCAAAATAGAATTATATAACGTATGCATCTGACCATATAGTTCTGTCTGTTATGTTTGGCATCATTTTTTATAAATGTCTTTTTTTTTTGTTTTTTAGCGACATTAGGGGCTTATAAATTTAGTAGAATTTTCAAATTATTCAAGAAAAATTTGCAATAGTAACATATTTTAGGGACCATTCCAGTTCTAACGTGACTTTGATTGACCGTGTATGTAAATACACCCCATAATGACCTCACTAAGAAACTACCAACCCCTTAAAGTATTCAAAACCGAGATTGTAAAGTTTTTATATTAACCAGAGGTGCTTTCAACAGGAATTAAAGCAAAGTGGAAAGTGAAATTTTCAAAAATTCACTTTTTGCAGATTTTCCAATTTTTATACATTATTGACAAAATACGAAAATGTATCAGGAAAAGCAAATTAATATTGATTCCCCTGATTCTGCTGTTTTCAGAGGATATCCCAATCATGTGGCCCTAATGGCATTATTTGGGCGCAACCACAAGCCCCAGAATAGGATGTAGTCACCTACTGAACTCTGGGTCCTCATTTTCATTACAATTTTTATTAGGAGGTCCATTCAGGTTTGCGACACCCTAAAGTGCCTAAAACTTATAATACCTCTAAATAGACCCCATATGTGGAAAGCTACACCCCTATAGCGGAATATATCCAAGGTGTAGTGAGTATAATGACCCCACAGGTGTTTTCACAAATTTTTTTAGCGTTCAGCTCTGAAAATAAAAAAAAATATATATTTTTTCCAATACATCTGACAATGTATATCTGAAAATGTTTTTAATTTTTACAAGGAATCTTGGAAAAAAAAGCCCCAAAAGTTGGTGTTACGGCGAATTTTCTTCCAATTCGCAATACCTTACATGTGGGAGTAAACTGCTGTTTGGGCGCATGGCAGGGGGTACAAGGGAGGGAGCGCTATATGGCTTTGTCACTAAAGAATTGTGTGGGGGCCATGTCGCGATCTTGCAAGCCCCCCAAGTACTAGAACAGGTAAACTCCCAAATATTCCCTATTTTGGATTCAAACACCTCTCAGAGGGATCTCATCTAAGATGTGTATATGGTTCATTTTGGGCGGCACAGGTTATCGCTAGTGTTTTTTTTTTTTTAGCATTGTGCCCATTGAAAATTGAGGGGGAAACGCAGTTCCGCCAGTTGTTTTTGGGGCTTCATTTACAGTAATTCGCATACCGGATAAATGACGGGATAACTTTACTATGGGGTCGGTACAATTACATGATAATAAATTTTATATAGTTTTTATGTTTTATAGTATCTACTTTTACACAATAGAAGCGAGTTTTATAAAAGTGCCTTTTTATGTAGGTTCCTATTCGTGTAAGCCATAGCTTTCTAATTTTTTTGCATATGGAGCTGGTTGTGGCTGTTTTTTACCGAGATGAGCGGATGTTATTTAAAATGGTACCATTAACGGGGGATGTTGATGACTTTGATAATATTTTTATCAGGTTTTTGTTGAGGCATTTTTTAGTACAAAATACTAAGGAGCAATCTGGTAGTGTTTTTTATTTTAGTTTTACAGCGTCACGTGCGTATAAATGACATCTAGTTTACTCAGCAGGTGATACATTACAGCATACAACATTTTGGTATATTTTTTTCATGTTTTACTGCTTTACAAACACAATAAAAACACTTATTATGTAAAGGAAAACACGTTTTGCATCACCGCAGTCCTGAGAGCCATACTTTTTTTTTATTTTCTGTAATTGGAGCTGTATAGGGACTATTTTTTTCGGTAATGAGTTTGACGTTTTTAATTGGTTAACCTTTTTGAGGGAAAAGACTTTATGATCGCTTTTAAAATCCTTTTTGGAAGGGCGGGGGTGAAGGAAATACTGAGCAGACCTAGCAGTGTTTTAATTTTTTTATTTAATCTAGCGTATCACCATGCATATATCCTTGACAAGTTTAGTTTTTACTCAGTGGGTTGAGACGATTACGTGATACCAATTTATGTATGCATTTTTTATATAGACAAGCCCATTTTTTTGAAAAAAAAAGTGTATTTTATTAGTGTAAAACAATATTTTTATCGCATCGCTATCTCGAATAGCCAAACTTTTAATTTGTTCCGTATACTAGAGCTGTTAAGACTTTTATTTTTCGATGAACTGACTATTAAATTGGTTCATACTTTGGCTGTATTATATTAGTTTTTTGATCGCTTTTTATTCCATTTTATGTGCTGCAGGAATGTACAAAATCGCAAATTCTGTGACTGTTTTTGTATTTTGTTTTTTCGGCGCGTTCACACGTATGGGGTTAATTAACGAGACAGATTTATAGGGGTGGGTCGCTACTTCACGCGGCGATACCAATATGGGTACTTTATTTATTTTTGATCATTTTTTGGGAGCGATTGGCGTTTGTAAAGTGGGAAAAGGTCGGTGTAGCGAGCTATATGATTAATTTATTTTTTTTGTGTTTTCGTGCTTTACTGTTTTACACTTTTTTATTTACTTTTTCACACTTTGTACACTTCCCCAGGGGGGAAAGTGGCATTAACGATTCGTCAGATCGTTCATGCGATAGGAGATACATCATACAGCTTATAGCTGTTATGGCTGGGTTCTCGCATGGCAACTGTTCTGTCCACAGCTTCCCACATCGTGTACGATTCACCAGACAACCCGGAGTGCTGTCAGTTCAGCATCCCAGGCTGCTGGTAGGAGACTCAGTAAGCGGCGTCTCAGCCATAACTGCGCCGATATCTCGTGCCACAGGATAGCTCACTCCAGGCCGAGTGGGGGATGCGGCATGATGACATATCACTGCAAAATTATAATCCCTGTTTAAAACATAACTTTACTAAATTATTCTAAAATTTATACTTAGCTAAACCCCTATAATCGACACCACACACCTAATGATACAGCATTAACTAATTTCATCCATCAGTGATGTAGATCGACCTTGATGAAGGGCGGCTCCGAATTTAATACGAGATAATATCACTGTACTACGTGGTATTACAATTCGTTACATCACAGCTCTCTCCAACCGTTTCCCCCATTGCAATTTTGGGTTCATCAGGGGATTCCAACAAACACCTTCGCAGTAGAATAAGAATACGCTATATACGAACGCAAATACACTCTATCTATGACGGATATATCACCTCTATGGGTGAATAGAAAAAATGAGATGATAACGTTAACTAGACCTCCAGGTATAAAGTGATATCCATCCAGCCCCTTGGTATGCTGCACCCAGGATAGAAGGGATACCGAATATATTATTTCTGCCATCCCTTAAATACCTTACTTGGCCGCGTTTATGATGTATACAATAAATCCACCTAACATTTCGTAATGATGTATGTTGTTATATATGCCTTATTGGCCGGGTTGCTAGACTTCACATGTCGCATAACTCCCTGCCTTACCTCAGTTTGGCGTTCCGAAGATTGAACTGCTATGATACGAAAACCTAGATAAAATGAGTCAATTCCGATTTGCTTCGGGAAGCAAACGCTATCAATACTATGAGACGCCCATAACTGACGTCAGCGCAGTCCGGCGTCCCTTGAAGCATAGGGTATGCGCGATGTCCAGGAAAAAGGTACCTGGCAAATGCCATGATAAAACTGGCATGAGCTATCGGCGCTAGTACATATTACATTGCTCTTCATTGGTAAAAGACAACACCGGTCACCTCCAGCAAGCGCCACCAGGTTTGAGACCCAACCACACACATGCGCAAGCCGAGTTCAGTCTCATACTAAAAATAAAACCGCGACACTAAACTATCCGCCCCGACCGCCCATAGCTGCTAAAGCAGCCCTAGGATTTTCATAAGTGGGTCGACTGTTAACGGATACTAGTAGGTAATTATGGCAATTGATTCAGGGCCAAATAAATTCGGGGTACAAAACATTCATTGTCTTCAAGCTGACAGAAATTATCAGACTATACGTAATCAATGAATATAATGAAAAAATGTAATGATATAATAATGATGCAAATCAATACAGTCAGCTTTGAAAAATCAATACTGACCCTGTGGATGAGTACGAACAAACAAGCAGAATAAACAGATCGGCAAGTATGATCTTACTCCATAAAACCATCCAAAATTGCAAAGTCGCATTAAGGCCCTTTGGGATAAACTGATTCCATACGGTAGAGGTCCCTGGGCCTCTTTTACACAGAATTCGTCAATCCCATTCTCCGTCCTCTGGAGACGGTCTGCACTACCTCCATGATCAAATAAACTCAGAGATCCATTCTCATTGTGATGAGTGTCCCAATATAGTCTCGAGCTACTGGCGTGTCCCTCCATCTATTACGTATGTCCCCAAATTTCTCCCCACCCTTTTTTGAATGTCCTTCTTGTTTTTATCCAATATACATTCAGTGGGCAGTGAGGCTATGCACATATATGACTACTCCTTCTGTTCCCTGCAATTGGCAAAATTCACGGATAAAAGAATTGTATTTTTCCATATTGAGGCACTTGTGAAGGATTCTAGTTTGTTTGTCTGTATGGGCAGGCTACACACCTCTGCCCACATTTAAACAGACCTATCGTTTCCTTTCAAGCCAGGTTCCTTGGAGGGGGGTATTTGTGTATACTGACTATGGATCAGTCTATCTTTAATGGTATCTACCCCTTCGATAAGTAATCATAAGGGGTAGCAGGGATATATCCCTCCAAAGTCCTGGTCCAACATCAGTATTCCCAATAGTTGTTTGATAAGTATCCACAACTGCTAGATTTCTGTCAGCAAAAGTGGCGATGACACGTGGGTTGTTGTTATCTTTATCCTCCTGGGAGTTACCCTGTGATAATGTCCGTTCTATTCTGTTTTGAGCATGCTTAGGTGCTGATTCCAAACTCTGAGGGATATCCTCGACTAAGAAATCTATCTCCTCATATCCCTGACTGCCTCGTGAAGTCCTTATCATCTGAGCAGTTTTCTTTTAACTCTCAGAATTGACCCTTTCGGTATGTCCTCTCTTACAGGGTAATTGTGATAACTTTTCGCAATGTATCAAGCTGGTTAGTTGCTTGGGGTTTCCTATACATGTCAGTATGGATGTGCCGTCCACACCTATAAATAAAAGAAAAAATTTGAATGAATAAAAGTAAAAAGAAATAAATATCGATTTTAATAATAAGAACATCTAAAAGGGTAAAACATTCCTCCTTGCACTTCAATTGAAGTGCATACCTATCTCGTTTTTTATTGAGGCTGTGCGAACGAACTCCGCAAAATCACGCCTTTGCACCTTCCCAGAGGAATAAAAATATCATCAATGTACCTCCCCCAGAATAAATCTGGGGGGGTGCCCCTGATCATCTCCAGGTTGGGACACCAAGGTGGCCTCCCACCAGCCCAGGAACAAAAGTGAGGACACCCCTAAGTGAAAACGGACAAATTGTGCCCAAAGTGTCAGTATTTTGTGTGGCCACCATTATTCACCAGCACTACTCTCTCTTGGGCCTGGAGGTCACTAACGCTTTACAGGTTGCAGCCACTGGAATCCTTTTCCCTCCTCCATGAAGACATCCCGGAGCTGGTAAATGATAGAGACCTTGTGCTCCTCCACCTTCTGCTTGAGGAGGCCCCACAGATGCCCAATAGGGTTTAGGTCTGGAGACATGCTTGGCCAGTCCTGCACCTTTACCCTCATATTTTCGTTAGCAAAGGTTAGTGGTCGTCTTGGAGGTGTTTGGGTTCGTTATCATGTGGGAATCCTGCCCGGCGACCCAGTTTCTGAAGGGAGAGGATCAAGCTCTGCTTCACAGTACACGTTGCCATTCATGCTTCCCTCAATGAACTGTAGCTCTGGGAACTGACCGGCTGACCTCCCACCCCTATAACCTCAGCACCATGCTGTTGCACTCATACGTCCTAATTTTGTGAAAGATAACTCTGGATATATGGCTGAGACACGTGCACCAACTCTTATAGGTCGACCAACAGCAAGGCCTGTTTCTGAGTTTGAACCTGCTTGTTAAACCGCTGTATAAGTTTCGGCCACCGTGCTAGCTCAGTGATCAGTGTGTTGGCAATTCTCATATAGTCCTCGGCCGATCTTTATGTAGAG
>JAODAL010016129.1:0-81681 GCA_025379985.1 Phyllomedusa bahiana
CCCGTGGGGGGGAGGCTGGTTGAGCCCAAAATGAGTTGTGGGGGCATGTTGTCTTGCCCTAGGTTGTGGGGAAAGGGACGTCCAAAAATAGGAGCTTTGACCCCGGAGGGAGCCTGAGCAAGGTGAGAAAGCCCTTACGGGCTTTATCAGAGGGGAAGGGGTATGTGGCGGACCGGCTACATGTAGCTGCCTGTTTCTGCCACTAGGTGGAGTTATTACCAGAGTGGTATATGCGACATGCCCACCAAGGATATGGTGGCCTTGGTGGAATAGGAGCCGGTCATATGTATTGTCAGCCACACTAAACGGTTGGAAAATGTGTATGGGTATTTTGGACTTTAAGCCGTTCTTTGGGTCGGCTCTTATTTGTAGTAGACAATGTGTCGTTTGTGTGTCTAATCACAATGTTCCCATGTTCCCGTTTTCAAGCACATTTTTTGGCATGGCTTTGGAGGCCTACAAAAGCCTGCTGCTCCAGGTAATCAGGGGTGTGTGGTCAACTGCTGTTTGGAGACGCAGGGGAGCTTGTGAGAGGAGGCTCTTAACCCCCAGGCTTGAGGAAGCCGGTACCAGTGGAGGCTGGTGACGTGAGTGTGGGCAGTGCTGGACGGTAAGTCCTGACTGCTGGTTAGTGAGGGACTCACTAATGTTTAGATAGTGGCTAGACGGCCGAGATTTTGTTTTGTTTTTTTACTTGCTGTACGTTGTACTTAGCCTTAATAAAACTTGTTGAGGCCAGTTAAACAGAATCCTTTTTTTTTTTTTTTTTCTATCTATATATCTTTCTATCTATCCATTTATCTATATCTATCTTTCTATTTGTCTATATATTTCTATTTTTCCATCGATATCTTTCTATCCGTATCACTCTCTCTATTGCTATCTCTCTCTATCGCTATCTATCTATTGCTATATCTATCGTTCTCTCTATCGTCTATCTATCTATTGCTATATCTATCGCTATCTCTATCTATCACTATCTCTATCGCTATATCTATCGCTCTCTATCGCTATATCCATCGCTATATCTATCGATATCTCTATCTATCTCTTTCTATATCTATCCCTATCTCTTTCCATCTCTATCTATCGCTATCTCTTTCTATCTATCTAGTGTACATATGGTGTTTACCCTTAGGCCGTGTTCACACGGCTTATTCCCGACGGATTTGTGAGCCGTATTGAGCGTCCGCGCCGTAAATAATGTGCGTGTCACTTTCTCCCCCCGCGGCGGATTTGCCGAGCGGGGAGGAGCGACGGATTCCACTGTTCTCTATGAGAGCAGTGGATTACCGTAATGACAGGGACGTATTGGCGCCGTACTGAAGCGCAAATCCGGCGCGGAGTACGGCGCCAATCCGTGCCCAAATAAGCCGTGTGAACACGGCCTTAGGGTACGTTCCACGGTACTGACAAAATACCACTCGGATTATCTGACCGGTATTTTGCCATGTTTTTAATGTAAAGGGGGACAGTTTGTGGCAGTGGTTTGCGGACTCAGCCATCTCCCTTTACATTGAAAAGTTCATGATCCGCTCAAAAACCGAGTTTTTTAGACGATTGGATTTACTGTCCGAAAATCCAAGCTGTGTGGTTTACGGCTCGGATTTTCTATTAAAATCTATCAGGATGGTTGACAGTTGGTTTACAGACAATTTTAAAATATGAAAACCGTCTGAAAATCCAATTGAAAACCAGTGTCATGGGGATGGACCCTAAGTGTATGTTCACATGGTGTAAATTTGGCGCGTATTTGCGCTCTAATACAGCCGAGATGCGTGCCGAAATTACGGTAATCCATAGTTCTCAGAGAACTATGGATTACGACTCTTCTCCCTGCTCGTACAATATGATCGTATTGTATGCACGGGGGAAATAAGAGACATGTCACTTATTCGCGGCTCTTATGCGCTTAGCACGAGCTCCTGAAAGACACGATGTACTGCAGCACATACTGTACGTGCCACAGAACATCGTGTGAACAGCCACAGCCTTAGGGGGACATGTATGAAAACTGTCTAGGTGTTAGACTATCTTTATTGCCCATAGCAACCAATCAGTGCTCAACTTTCATTTTTAAAGAGCACTATAGGAAATGAAAGCTGAGCTCTGATTGGTTGCTATGGGCAACAAAGATAGTCTTAGGCTATGTTCACACAGTGTGTTGCTTGCAATGTAACACACGCATTGGCATTCACACGAGTGATCTCCGATGCGTGTCTCATTGCGTCTTTCGGATCCGTTCTAAGGGTATGTTCACATGATGTATTGCGGCGCGTACAGTACGTGCTGCAGTACATCGTGTCTTTCGGGAGCTCGGCCCCATTGACATGCATTACTTGTGGCGCGTAATCACCGCATGTAATTGACATTTTATTTATCTCCCCATTCGTACAATACAAGTGGGGAGAGGAGTCGTAATCCATAGTTCTCTATGAGAACTATGGATTACCGTAATTGCAGCGTGCATCTCGCCCGTATTAAAGTGCAAATACGCGGTGAAATGCGTACCACAATTACACCGTGTGAACATAGCCTAAGAATTGACATGTCTCTGTGTGAGAGCTATGATTACCATAATTACAGGACGGATTTTGGGTTGCATTGCAGTGCAATTATGCCCCAAAATGCGGTCTCAAAGACACCGTGTCAACATAGCCTTACTGACATTTAATGTATGAGTATGCCGTAATAAATAATAAAAAAGTTACACATAATTGGTATCACTGCGTCTGTAAAATTCTGATCTATTAAAATATAACATTATTTATCCCGTACGCTGAACACCATAGAAAAAAATTCCTAACACCAAAATTGCAGTATTTTGGTCTGTCCCATAAAATTGGAATAAAAGTGATAAAAATTTGTTGCACCTATCTCAAAATAGTACCAATAAACAGTACACTGAAAAAAAATGAGCCCCCCACTTCCCGTCCATAGGTGGAAGTACAGAAAGCTTACTGGTCGCAGAAAATGGCACTGTGGCACAGATTTCAAAAATACACAATGTTTGAATTTTTGAGGAAAACCCTACGTATTGGTAAAGCCAGAAATCGTATCAACTACAGAACAGATAACACATCATTACACCAAAGGGGTGGAGGCATAAAAACAAAACTCCTGCAAAATGGCGTATTACCGGGAACAAGGCAGCGCAAAGCATCTAAATGATGTTTTTAGGGCCCGGGTCCCATCATCTCATCATGTTTCGGCCCGTACGTCATCTTGAAATAAATTTTCACACGGATGCGCTTTATTGTGGACATGGCTACACCGACAGGACATAGAGCAAATAAGTCCCAAAAAGACCATGTTTGTTCTGTAGTCTCCCATGGTTAACCTGTGGTGTATGTGGGAACACATTCTTCAAGGAAAGATGTGATTGGGGTCTAACTGTTTTACAGGTTCAAAAATAGTGTACAGGTACACACGCAATAAACCAGTTTCTATATCATGATATAGAAAAAATTCTATTTTATCAGATGAGGATAATACTGTTACATAACATCTGTATGTGAAACACGGCCTCACACAAGCATAAGTCTGGGTACAGCCAGTGATGACAGCAGAACTGATGCTGGGAGAAGCAGTGGGGGCACGCTGGGAGGAAGCGGCTTTGTGGGAAATGTAGTTTTCAGAGTGCACGCCTAGCAACTGTACCTCCGCCCACTCGCCCAGTGAAGAGGAAGCTCCAACATAGCGATACAATGAGATATAACAGCGTCTGTAATTAGTTTTAATACTATATATTGGTGAATATTTACTGCTTATCCTTAATATTCCTCCATTGTGTGTTCTTATTTTTTCTGGTTTCTCACACAACCCCTTTAATATATTTATAATTACTTGTATCCTGATCAATGGTAACTTTACTTTGCTGTTATTTGATGTACTGTGACTATGGTTATCTGGTGATGTATTTTTACAGATACACTTATGCATGCTTTCCCATAGTGAGGGGCAGTGTTCCACAGTATTTCCCTTTTCATTTTTCTTTTATGGATGTTTTATACATTTTTTGTTATCTTTAATAAATTATATATTTTGGATGATAGGTCTGCCTTTTGGCTTTAGTAGTTTCCTAATTTGCAAAAATTTGAAAAATCACGTCATATTCTTTAACTCTTTCCTGACAGGTAGTCATAATAATATGGCTCTGTTTTTTTCCTCCCCCCCCCTTCCAAGAGCCATAACTTTTATTTTTTAAAGCATATGAGAGTTTATTTGGTGGGACAAGATGTACATTTGAGTGTACCCTAGAATATACTGGAAAACCGAAGAAAAAATTTCTAATTGGGGTGAAATGTGACAAATACGTACTTACACCATGTTTGTTTTTATTGAATTTACTCTTCGATATGAATGATGTGCCATCTGTCTTCTGCAGGTTAGTACGATTCCGGCAATACCAAATATGTAGGGTTCTCTGTATGTTTTTGTTAAAAAAATACAAACTTTCTCTATTTTTTTTAATTTGTACTGCAGTGCCATTTTCTGTGACCAATAACTTTTTTGTTCTTCCACCTATGGAACTTAGTGAGGCTGTATTTTTGCTGGGCTAAAGTGTACTTTTTATTGGTACCATGTGGGATACATACCACTGTAACCCTTTAGATGCTGTGATTGCAGTGGCATTTAAAGGGTTAGAAAGAAGGACTAGAATTGGTTCCATTCCATGTTAGCGGTGGATGTCAGCTGCAATTAGGAGCTGATAGCAGCCTCCTATGTAGCGGACTTACTGAGTAAGCAAGCTACATAGGACCTTACTGGCACTATGATGTACTAGAAGAAATAAATGTCCCGCACTCAAGTGGATGTAGGTACTTGTGGAAGGGATATTGCAATCCCAAATTACAGAAGATTGAATAAGTCCACAGCACACAAATGTAGATTTTTGTATTGCGACAAATTATATTTACAGATGTTATGCAATAAAGTAAAATAAAGCCATGTTGAATTGTGACTCAGATATGACGTTTTGGTTTAAAATAAAACTTAATCATGTATAGTCACTAATAAATATATAACTAATGCATAATAAGGAAATAGGTGATAGAATGGGAATCAATGGTTTGGAGAATAATTGAAGAAAATGCTGTACGTAAATGGGCACTGTTGGATATAATGAGGACTTGGCTAGAACCAGCAGAGTAAATAGGTAATATGAACCAAATGGAACACTATCGCCAGACAAGGCATGGAAAAGTGTGTAGCTGGGTTTGTTGGTGGTATCAGTCCTGCCTGACTATACATGATTAAGGTTTATTTTAAACCGAAACGTTGTATCTGAATCACAATGCAACATTGCTTTATTTCACTTTATTGACATAACATCTGTAAATATAATTTCTTGCAATACAAAAATCAAAATCTACATTTCTGTGCTGTGGACTTCTTCAGTCTACCTACCATCATGTGTTGGGAAGGGGTTAAACTTCACAAGTACTTGCTACACAAAAAACATCAATAAAATACATTTCAGTCTGTGGTTGTAACCTTTCAAAATGAGGAACAGTTTAAGGGGTATGAATAATTTGCAACCCACTCTATATCTTTCCCCTCCATATTATAAGTGTATTTTGTTCTCAGCAAATTAATTCCATTCAATACACTTTCTGTGTCATTCTTTACCTTGCTTTTTGGGTGTTCTTGTAAATGTTCCTTTGACAATTTTACAATGTGAATTATCACCGCCACATATGCCACACTTGTCTTCTTTTTTTGTTGACCCAATCACTTTGTCACAACTGACTTTCTGTATAAAGAATAAAAAAAAACAACACTTAAGATGTACCCAGGTTACATAATGGAAAAACATGATATATATATGGAAATTGTAAGTCATTTATATGTGAAGTATATCAGGACATTCACTCTTTTGTGTTTTCTGTGGTTCTATGGAGCAGCCGCAGAGCGACACGTGACACATTGGGAGAGAAGGCTTACATTTTCCCAGTACTGGACTTCCGCTGATAGGCAAGAGTTGTCTTCTCTGATGAGTCACGTTTTCTGCTTCACTGAACAGATGTATTTTGGCATGTCACCTTGGAAGAACACAAGCCGGTGGTGGCCCTGTTATGGTCTGGGGAATGTTTTTGTGGCATTCTCTGGGACCACTCATACATGTGGAAATCACTCTCAACCGATTTGGTTATGAATCCATTCTTGATGATCATGTACACCCATACATGCCGATTGTTTTCCCCAGGGCGGATGGGATCTTCCAGCAAGGAAAGGTAGTTGTCACACAGTCAGAAATGTCCGACATTGGTTGGAAGAGCAGGACCAAACCCTCCAAGTACTTTCCTGACCCCTTAACTCCCCAGAATTGAACCCAGAATTGAGCATCTGTGGGACCACCTTGATCGTTGTGTTTGCACTATGGATCCACACATCTTCCAGCAGCTGTGGGATGTACTACAGTCAGAATGGATTCAGATACCTGTGGCAACCTATCAACACTTCACTGAGTCACTCCCAGCCTGACTATCTGCTGTCTGTGCTGCACATGGTGGTTACTTTGAATACATTGATATAAGCTGGTGGTCATAATAATGTGACTAGACTGCGTCTATACAGTGCACTGAAAAAAACTTTCTAATGGATTCCATTTCATGCATATTTGTCACACTAAAAGCAAACCAGTGTAGCTACAACTCCATTCTTCTTATCTGCTCACCACTGCCTTGGCCTCCATGTGTGCTGGCAGATAAGCGAATCTGAAGATAAAACGGGTAGATGGAGACAAAAGGAGCAGGCTTTTTAATTAATACTTTGTACTCAAAACTACACCCCAACAAGTCTCATGCAAAAAAAATAAAAAAAGTGAAAAAAGTTACTTATATGTAAAGAATAATTAAAGAAAGGGGTTATTGTACCAAAAAGAGATAAATAACAAATAAGTGATTGCTGGGGACCCAATAATAATTATAAAAGGTCTCCTGAATGCCCTTTCCTTCTAATTGCATGATCCAAGTGAGGGGAACTTCTATTCAAATTCCATGAGGTTAATGGAAAAGTTTTCTCCCAAACCCATAAACAAAAAATGCAGTTGTACGGTGCATACATGATCACAACTCCATATAAACTCCTCTGCACTGTGGCCAGGCTGCGACAAGAAATGGAAGGCTCAGGAAAACCATTTTATTGACTGGGTGCACTAAGGCCTCCACCGATCATACAATTATCATCTATCCTGTGGTTAAGTAATAAATGTTTTTCGTAGAATGACGTCTAAGGACGAAACCTGTTTTGGACTTAAGGACGTGTCACTTTATCTGGAAATAACTTTCTAATGCTTTTACCTATTTACCTGCTTTAGTGTGACAAATCATGGTTTAAGTTGGCAATTAATTTTGGTTGATACAGACCTTGTTTATTTGTAAAAAAAAAAATAATAAATATCAAAATGTTGTGAAAATTTGGAAAAGTTTGCCATTTTCTGCAATTTTCTGGAGGAGAAATTAAAATGTATTTTTTGCAGATTTTTAATTTTAATTCATTTTCTACTGGAGCACAGCACTGAAGAACAAAGAAACGCAACTCAATTCCTCTGATTCCTGCCGATTTTAGAGATATCCCATAGGTGGCTCTTGTGTGCTATTAGACACAACCACAAGCCTCAGAATAGTAGAAGCATCCACTGGATTTTGAGGTCTCATTTCCAATAGGATATCTTTTAGTCACCATTTTAGGAGTGCGGACACCCTGAGGTGCAAAAACTTAATAAACACACCTAAAAAGACCTCAGTTGGGAGATAATACCCTTTATGCAATATATCCAGGGTTGTAGTGAGTATATTGACCCCACAGGAATTCCACACATTTTTGTAAGCGTTAGACCGTGGAAATTAAAATTTACATTTTTTCCAAAAATGTGCAGTTTTAGCTGTAGATGTTTAATTTTCACAAAGAATCCTGGAAAAAAGACAGCCCAAATGTTATTACAACTTTTTTGTTGTTCTGTATATGGAGCTGATTGAGGGATTGTTTTTTGTAGAATGAGCAGATGTTTTCATTGGCACCATTTTGGGTTCTTATGATACTTTGATTTCTTTTTAACAAGGTCTTTGGGGGGCAGATTAAACAAAATAAAACAATCTTGGTAGTGTTTTTATAGTGATCACCGTGCAGGATAAATGTCATGTTATCCTTACTCCAATTTCATAAAGCACTACTAAGTCATCTTCTGAATATCCACCTCGAGCTACAGAGGAATTCCACTTACTTCTAATATATGAATCCAATGCACAATAGGTCAAACGACAATATATCAACTTCTCTTAAGAATTATTTTATTCTGTGCAAATATTAGGGTAATAGAAAGGAGTGATATACCCAAGTTTTGTTGGAGTTCAAGCCCTCTCCTTTGCATGCATCTTGCATCTCATGTGTATTATGGTTAGCGTGTTGACTCCCGAAACGTCGCACTGGTGTGCGGATCTCTCTGTACGGTGTTTGGCAATTCCTTGCTACCCATAATGGACTTGAGATGCAAGATGCAAGCAAAGGAGAGGACTTGAACTCCAACAAAACTTAAGTATATCACTCTTTTCTATTACCCTAATTGGGGATATTTTATGAAGTGTAAGAAGTAAATGTTTGCACAGAATAAAAAAGAAATAATTCTTAAAAAAGTTGATATATTGTGGTTTGATCTATTGTGCATTGGATGTTATCCTTCCTCAATAGGTTGATATGATTATAGCAATACCACATTTTTATATATACATGTGCATGGAGCTGTGTAGGAGCTTGGTTTTTGCGGGGTGAGTTTACGTTTTCATTGGTACCACTTTGTCTTTTTGATTGCACTTTAATCCTTTTTTTGGAAGGCAGGATAAAGAAAATATTGCAATCCTGGTAATATATTTATTTTTTTTACAGTGCTCACCGTGCAGTATACTTGACATGCTAGTTTTACTCTGCTGGGCTATACAATTATGGTAATACCTGATTTATATCTCTTATTATGTTGTAGCAGTTCAAGACAAAAAAAAATTATAGTGTAAAACAATATGTATGCATTTCTCTTTTCTGATTGCCATAACGGTTTCACTTTTCCATATATGGAGCCATGTAAGGTTTTTTTTTCATTGGTACCACTTGTTATTTATATGGCACACTGCACCATGACGTACTGGTACATGGAACATGACAGCATTTATTAAAGGTTATGTTTTATTGGAAGATATTTTTTCTTTTTTGTTTGATTTTTGGATATTTCCCTTTTCAAAAAAGTCTTTTTTCCGTCATTTTGGGAATTTTTTCAGGGCAGGATTTCTGTCTTCCACAATAGATACTAATGGGTGGCTATTGGAGGCAAGGGAGGTATTTTCAGAGAAAGAGTTAACGCATCATTCTTATACCCATACTATTAAGTTAGCATTTAGGGATCTTCTATTTATAAAGAATACTGAACATCGTGGTTGGAGATCCAATCTCCAATCCAATTCAGCGGTCACATCTTGGCCTTATTGTTGTTTGTCTTGGAAAATGTTATTCTGTTTAATGGGAGGATGTACCACCAGCTCAGGGGCACAGCTATGGGGAGCACATGTGCTTCCACATATGCTAATGTGTTCCTGGGCTGGTGGGATAGTACATTTGTGTTCCCTGAGGTTAATGAATATCTACGGAGTCCAGCCCAGCTGTGGGCACGCTATATATACAATGTATTCATCTTGTGGCAAGGGACACAGTCTGATATTTTGGCTTTTGTAAAAATATTTAATGTCAATGAAATTGGTCTTAAATCCACGAGTGAAATTAATGAATACACTCTACCTTTTTTGGATGTTCTTATTTCCAAGAATTATGATAATACCCATGGCACTAAAGTATACAGTAAAGCAACTGCGACCAATTCTCTCCTAAGGTGGGAAAGTTGTCATCCTAGACCCCTATTGAGAGGAATTCCTCGAGGACAATTCTTGAGTTTAAGGAGGAATTGCTCTGATAATGCTCTGATTAAGTCACAGTCAGTGGACTTGAGGAATAGATTTGAGAGAAGGGGCTATCCGCAGAAGGTCCTATAACAAGCCTATAACTATGTGTAAAGTCAGGATAGGATTGATCCCTAGGGAGACCCAGCCTGAGAGGGCAGGGATGAATGATAAGCTCTGGATCATAGGACTCTAGGATTCGAAGGCTCAGCAGATCCAGGAAATCCTGGAAAGAAATTGGAATATCTTGCTCCAGGACCATGATCTAAGGGAGCTGTTACCCACAAAGCCACTCATTAGCTATCAGAAGGGATGAAGTTTAAAAGATAGGCTTGTGCATAGTCATTTTGAAGGGGTGCCTTGGGAGGACAGTTGGCTAAACAGACCAGTTGGATGTCATAGGTGTGGAACCTGTAGCTTCTGTAAATTTGTGATCAACTGTAAAGATTTCACCAGTACAACCACAGGAGAGAGATTCGTGATAAACAGTTTCATTAATTGTCTGTCCAAAAGCGTCATATATATGGCTACGTGCCCCTGCCCTCTAAACTATGTGGGCAAACAAGTCGGGAGTTTCACTAGCGTATTGGTGATCATTTAGATAATATTCGGTGACAGGCAGATACAGCCACACCCCGTCACATGAGAGAAGAGCATAGGGGGCAAGAAAACTCTATACGGTTTGTGGGCATTGACTTGGTCTCCCCCTCCGTTAGGGGAGGGGATTGGGCCAAAATTATCTTACAAAAAGAATGTCATTGGATTTTCAAAATTAATTGCATCAGTCCTCTGGGTCTAAATGATACAGTATCCTATACCTGTTTTCTGTAGATGCGGCCCTGCCTTCTCTAGTAATGCAGTAATAATATAATGGGAGATGTTCTGTCAGATTAAACATGAGTTTGCATTTATTTAACCCTTCTATAGGTTTGATGAGAAATTCCCCTTTATTATCTGTGGATTGCAACGTAACAGTAGATGTCACCTTTAGAATGTAAACTGCTACTAATGAATAACCTTAGCTATACACTTATAGACTGTACTTCAACCTTTTTGATTCACAATTGTATAATAGGAAGTATGGTTGCTAGGGATGCAGCACTATGTGCGAGGCTGCAAAGGGACTTATCAGGGTCAGAGGGTGAGGGAAAGAGGAGTAGTGTATGTATATACTTCCACCCCCCATTTTTGCTTGCAGCATCTGTAAAACACAACAGCATCCCACAGTGAAATTGATGTGTATCTATGTTTGTGGTGTATCCCTATTGGGTAAGTCTGTCTTTTTTATTGAGTAATTATTAAAGGTTATGTTTTGTTGGGAGATATTTTTTCTTTTAGTTTTATATGTGAGTATCCTACAAGATGAGTTTCTATGTAAACTCGAGTACTATGGGTATAAAAAGGATGACACAGTGTTCCAGCAGGACAACGACTTAAAGCAAATGTCAATATTGGCAAAGTAATGGTTCACTGACAATAAAGTAGTTTTGCTGGATAGGCCCCTAAAGTCCCCAGACCTCAACCCAATTGAACACTTGTGGGAAGAGTTAAAGAAAAAGCTATATTTGTACCGAAGTGAGTCAACCAGTCTGCACCAACACTGAGAACGTGTGGAAGAGTCCTGGAATCATGCTTGAATATGAGAAATGCATTTAACAAAGCAATAAATATTAGGATTAATCAATCACTTCACGACAGTGATACTTCTCTCTTGTGGTGATATTAAGTGCTCATTCTATGGAAGTTTTAGACAGTAAATTGAGGGATTAGTTGAAGAATGAGTGGGGTTATTTTGGAGCATTGAATAGCTTTAATGTACACTGTGTTATTTGTACATAGAGAAATAATTATTTGAAAACAGACTCTCTTCAGAGGAGAGAACAGTCCTGGCGCAAAGGAGATCTGCCTAATGGAGCTCGGCAGGGAGCAGGAGTTAAAAGCGGACTCGGCGTCTTGAAATAGAAAACTAACTCCTCTTAATTCAAATAGATTTATATTCACCTTAAAATTCAAAATGCTTAAAAGACACTTATTTCACTTAATAAAACATTTGGATACAGGGAAATATAATATGAATAATAACACTAGACTACGTGTTTCACGGGGTCCATACCTCGCTTCCTCAGGTCTGTCTGCAGAATGCCATCCCGCCAATTTATACTATTCTACACAAAGTGGCATATCTCCTATACAATATACTATAAAATGACATTTTATTAAAATATATACTAAACCATACTATGCTTAACCCTTCTTTGAAGATACTACCTTTAATATTATTTATCTCAAATTATTTTCATACTTGATTACTTTTACAGCATATCTACAGCTGTGGGCTATATTTTGTACACTTTAGGCATCTTATAATTTTTTAGAATACAGGGTGGGCCATTTATATGGATACACCTAAATAAAATGGGAATGGTTGGTGATATCAACTTCCTGTTTGTGGCACATTAGTATATGGGAGGGGGAAAACTTTTCAAGATGGGTGTTGACCATGGTGGCCATTTTGAAGTCGGCCATTTTGGATCCAACTTTATTTTTTCCAATGGAAAGAGGGTCATGTAACACACCAAACTTATTGAGAATTTCACAAGAAAAACAATGGTGTCTTGATTTTAAAGTAACTTTTTTAATGAGTTATTTACAAGTTTCTCTCTGTTTACAGCAATTGACATGTTGCAGAGGTTAACACGTGATGAGTGGATAGAAATTGTGTTGATGTCTGGTGAATGCAGTACCTGGGTCAATGCAGCAGATTTCAATGCAAGACACCCCTCGAGACCACCCATCTCCCATGCTACAGTTAGCAAACTGCTTGCCAAATTTCGTGAAACGGGTTCAGTGTTGGATTTGCCAAAATGTGGACGCAAGTAAACTGCCCCAAAGGAAGAAACATCAGTGGCTGTCCTAGCTTCATTCAGCAAGAGCCCACAGCGTAGCACTTGGCGCATGTCACTGGAGAGTGGCATCAGTCGAACATCCCCTCGTCGGATATTAGCTACTCACAAATGGCTCCCTTACAAAATCCAGCTGCTGCAGCATCTCAACGAGGATGACCCAGATCGGCGCACTGAATTTGCAGAATGGGCAAAACAAAAATTGGAGCAGGACCCTCAGTTTACACAGAACAAAGGCAAACTTTGATGTGAATGCTGACGATAACAAACAAAACCACCGCTATTGGTCTGACACTAACCCACAGTGGATAGATCCCTCCAAGATTGTTGGGACACAAAAATTGATGGTATGGTGTGGTATATGGGGTACAAAGATAGTGGGGCCATTCTTCATCAATGGAAACCTCAAGACCACTGGATATCTGAAATTGCTACATGATTATGTGTTGCCCTCTTTATGCACTGAAGATGGCACGTTCCCTGAGTTTTTCCAGCAAGATGGTGCACCACCACATTATGGGTGTCAGGTCCAAGCATTCCTACATGAACAGTTTCCTGGAAAGCGGATTGGTCGTCGTGGGCCAGTTGAATGGCAGCCTAGGTCTCCCAATCTGACCCCCTTAGACTTTTATCTTTGGGGTCATCTGAAGGCAATTGTGTATGCTGTGAAGATATGAGATGTGCAGCATCTGAAACAACGGATACTGGAAACCTGTGCTAAAATTTCTTCTGCGGTGTTGCTATCAGTGTGTCAAGAGTGGGAGAAGAGGGTTGCATTGAAAATCCAACACAATGGGCAGCACTGGTCATAAACTTGTAAATAACTCATGAAAGAATAAAGTTATGTTAAAACCAATCTCACCATTGTTTTGTGAAATTCTCAATAAGTTTGATGTGTTACATGACCCTCTTCCCATAGGAAAAAATAAATGGCCGACTTCAAAATGGCCACCATAGTCAACACCCATATTTTCCTCCTCCCATATATTAATGTGCCACAAACAGGAAGTTGATATCACCAACCATTCCCATTTTATTTAGGTGTATCCATATAAATGGCCCACCCTTTATATATGAGAATATATAAAACTATATAACTTCCCATTAAAATAAATTACTATATGTAAGACTCGATTAGAACATCCTATTAGCTCCCCCTAGTGGACTTTCACTGAATTACTACTGGTTCTTGGCTTGTTATTGCACTAAGTCCTGAAATTAGGTTAATAGGTTACTTGAGTTCAAAAACACTTTGGAACCTCCTACACCCTCTGATGGGCATTTTTTGTATAGCATGCCAGGATTCCTATTCCTCAAACTATAATTTCTGTTATCTCATTTAAGCCATTTGGTTTCAAGCTATTAAGTTCGAAAATCCAGAACATCTCTTGTTTCTTCAGTATTTCCCCCTATCTGCTCTATTTAGTGCAATAGCGTCTATTGGGTAATTTAAAAGCCTTCTTCTATAAGCCAAATGATATGCTGTGTGTATTTAGAAAACTGTCTAAACAGTATATATTACTCACCAAACATTCACCCCGAACACAGATATTATGAGAATCTTTATATGAGCATTGTGTTCCATCATGTGCTAGCCTTTTCATATACACCACATCTCCAGTTTCTTTTGACTGACAGTAAAGATGACACCTTTCTTTTTCTACAAGAAACAGAAGGAAAAAGCTATTAATATTACATAGTACTCTAGAACTCTTGGATCCCAGTAAAAATCAACCTATTCCTTTAAATTTCTTACAGCCCTGAAATACTTTTTTTTTTTTTTTTTATTGTTATTTTAGGGGTCTCACTCTCTGTAGAATTAGGTTCCCTCTTTTATATAGTGTGGGAACGTAAAGATACAATGTAATGCTGGGAAGAAATTTAGGATAACAACAGCAGGGCCTGCCTAGAGTGGTCAACCCTGGCAAATAAACTGTTGCATGGTTACTCTGAACTTACCAATGTATACACTGAATTTTTAGGCCCATGGATGTTTGGGAACAAAATTGAGAAAATTGTGCATCTGTGGATAGCTGGTTCCAAAACCACCTCCCTTTGACGGTCACCATTAAGTTTTTTCTTTTGTTCTGTTTGTGTAATGAGAAGAGTTAAGGTATTAAGGTATATAACATGGTGACGATGTCCTATTACTAATGTCTACAATTCTGTTTTTTTGCAGGGGAACGGTTGACTGACCTAAACGTGTGCGCTCACATTGCTGCTATGGTAACTACTCATGGCAGAATCTGGACAATGTAAAGTTTCAGGTGTTCGCTATTGCATATACATGCTTTGCAGCACTGACAGGATGGCTCAATTAACTCTCCATGTAATAATCAGTAACAAAGATAAAATCAGAGACTGGGAAGCACACTTCTGTGAACCTGTCATCCAGCCCCTTCTTCTGATAAGTCACAGGAAGTGAGTACAATTACTGCTACTAGAGCATGGAGGCAGTCAGTAAATTAGGAATCAATCTTTAAAAAGGCATTATCAATTTTTAGATTAAGTGTTACTTTAATACCTGAATTCAGTTAAACCCTTGGCTGTTTTCCTTTAAATTGATAAGATTTAAAGGAAAAAGCAGAAACTAACTTTTATACCAAAAAAAGAAATATAGGGCGATTGTATAATTTAGAGTCTGGAGAAAGCAATATTAAAAATTGTTCTAAATGACAAATTACCATCTGGATGTTCATATGGAATCCAGTGATGTTTAGCATTCTGATATTCAAAGAATGGGTCCCATTGTTTACACTGTTCTTCTCTGAAGTCGTCAGAATCCTTGTCACAGTCTTGAGTATTACAAAGCTGTAGTTCATAACTTGGTCCTACACATGAACGACCTCCATTAGCTGGACTAAATATAAAAAAAATATGTTTGAGTATTGCAGACAATTCTATATTATTCTTAAAAATTATTCACAATGCAAAATAGTGAGTTTCAAAAAAATTTCTGGTGCATATACCTTTGCACAAAGACTTGCCCAATAAGTACCAATTAGCTCTTTTGACCTCTCCAGTAGACCGAATTAAACAAAATTCTTGATTCGACTAATATTAAATCTACTTGAAGGGATCACATGAGTTATGCAAGTAAACAGCAAAATGTCTTGGATTAATCATTTTAAAAAAATCAGAGAATACTCTATTTTTAGGCTACAGTTCATAATAAGTTAGAAGACATTAGGTAAATGCTACGGCTAAAGGCTGGCCACAGCAGTATTGTAATTGTACAACACATCAGCACACAACAACAGCAATTGGTGGTAGGGCAAAACACAAGCAGTGAGCTCTGGAGAAAAATCTGCAAGATAAGCAATGTTGTATAATTTAACCTATGTCCATAGAAATGGTTAAATCCTTTAAAACCTATTAACCCTTTAAGGTCTAAGCCTGTTTTGGAGTTAAGGACCAAGCCCTTTTTTTCAAATCTGACATGTGCCACTTTATCTGTGAATAACTTTTCAATACTTTTACCTATCCATGTGATTCAGAGAATGTTTTCTCGTGAAACATTGTGCTTTAATTTAGCAATTAATTTTGGTCGATAAAATCCTTGTTTAGGTGTGAAAAATATCGAAATGTGAAAATTTGGAAAAATTTGCCATTTTCAAAGTTAACAATTTTTTGTGTGCAAGACACATAGTCACACAAAACAAAGTAGTAAATAATGAACAATTACCATATATCTACTTTGTGTTGGCATGATTTTTTTAAATATCCTATTATTTTTTAAGACATTTGGGGGCTTTGAAGTTTAATAGCAAATTTTAACATTTTCCAGAAAATTTGCAGAACAGATTTTTTTTGGAACCAGGCCACTTCTGATGTGGTTTTGAGGGGCCTGTATGTTAGAAACCCCCATTAATGACTCCATTTCAGAAACTACACCCCTTAACATAGTCAAAACAGCATTTAGGAAGTTTATTAACCCTCTAGGTATTTTGCAGAAATTAATGAAAAGCGAAGGTGAAGTTTCAAAATTTTAACTTTTTGGCAGATTTCTGATTTTTGTTCATTATTCATTGGAACCCCGTAGATTTTACCAAGAAATCGGAACTCAATAATGATTCTCCTTATTATGCAGTTTTTAGAAATATCCCACTTGTGGCCCACATGCGCTTTTTGACTCTTCTACAGGCCTCGGAATTGAAGGAGCACCTTCTTGTTTTAGAATATTTTTCAGGCTTCATTGGGGTAGTGATGGGCAATAACAGATGATGGAACAGAAGTTACAAACTGTCTTTTTAACTGATCAGACAGCTATAACAATATGAGTGAGGGGAACATTGACTTGGCAATGAAGGGGTTAATTTTTTGTGTGTGTTTTCCACTGTATGAGCCAGTGATGATCACTGGCAGAAAATTACAGGAACTTGAAAGTGCCAAACTGTCTGATCAGACAGCTGCCACAAATAACTCACAGGGGCAGGGAAGTGATTAGGCAGTGGAGGGGTTAATAAAGTATTTCCGGCTGTGACAGCTCAGATCTGCAGCACAGGGCACTAGGACCCAGCACAGAAATACATCTCCTCACTCTCTCTCACAGAACAGAGCCCCAGGACATGGATCAGCTGTAATGGGTGAGTCAGCAGACTGACTGACCAATCCCAGTGATCCTCAGCAGGGGGATCACAGGACTCCTGTGATTGATCACCTGCTGTGTAGATGAGCTAATTATCTGTCAGAAACAGCAATTAGCATAGAGCTTTCATCTTATCTCTGCACAGGGAGACAGAAAGTTTCATGAAGTTCCTGGACATCATGGTGCATTAACAGGTAGTGAACCATGATGTTCAGGAACTTCAGAGTGCCTTAAAGGGTTAATGAATAGAACTGATCAATTAAAAAATAATGCAGGAATGAATGAAAGTCAACATGTAGACTTCTTGAAAACAGACACGTTTTAAAGCTTTAATAACAGTGACAAAAGATTATAAATCAATATATACATACATGGCATTCTTAAACATTTCAGAATTAAAATAAATATATATACAGCAGGTAAAATGTATTCAACATGTCACCAATTTTCTAGGTAAATATATTTCTTAAGGTGCTGTTGACATGACGTTCTCACCAGATGTTGGTAACAACCCTTTCAATCCACACAGGCAGAGAAACCAATCCAAAATTGATAAATTATGTATAGTAATGAAACATCACACAGGGAAAAAGTACTGAACACATGAAGAAAGAGTAATGCAAAAACCCATGGAAAGACATGACACCAGCTTAAATATATCAGTAATTAGAAAGCAATCCTACCACTTAGTGAAAAATAATATCAGCTGGTTCAACCAATGCCTTATAAAAAGTTGTCTAATTACTAAGGTGTCACACAAGGAACATTTCATGATGGGTAAAAACAGTGAGCTGTCTCAAGACCTTAGCAACCTTAATGTTACAAAACATACTGATGGCATTGGTTACAGAAGAATTTCTAAACTACTGAAGGTTCCAGTGAGTACTGTTGGGGCCATGATCCGGAAGTGGAAAGAACATCATTTCATATCAGAAAAGTTAACCAAAAACAAAAAAACACCTGTGAAGAGCTACAGAAAGACCTAGAATCAGCAGGTAAAATTGTTTAAAAGAAAAACAATAAGTAATGCACGCAACCTCCATGTCATGTATGCAAGACTCCTTTGCTGAACAGAAAGCATGTTCAAGCAAGTTTATGGTCTGGTTTCTTTTCCTGTGTAGATTGGATGGGTTGTTATCATCTGGTAAGAATTTTATATCAATAGCGCCTTTAGAAAAATATTTACTAAGCAAATTGGTGACAAGTTCAATACTTATTTTACCCACTTTATATATAAAGAAAGCAGTTATTTAAAATATAAATAAAAAGTTGATAGCTTTACTGCATTGGAATGAATAAGTATATGAACTAGTTTAGAAGAAAGCCATTTAAGTTAAGTACCACTAGTGTTAACATAAAGATATGTTATAACCCCCAAAAATCCTCCAAATAATTTTTTTTTCCCAGACTACAACATACATCTGGTAAGTCTCTTTTTCCCCTTTCTGTAGCACTATACAGTGGGGGAAAAAAAAGTATTTAGTCAGCCACCAATTGTGCAAGTTCTCCCACTTAAAAAGATGAGAGAGGCCTGTAATTGACATCATAAGTAGACCTCAGCTATGGAAGACAAAATGAGAAAACAAATCCACAAAATCACATTTTCTGATTGGAAAGAAATTAATTGCAAATTATGGTAGACAACAAGTAGTTTGGTCACCTACAAACCAACCAAGATTTCTGGCTCTCACAGACCTGTAATTGTTTACTTCCCTTCTTTAACCCTTAACGACCTTGGGCGTAGCCATAACGTCCAGGTCGTTTGGGGGTTTACACGCACTTAGACGTAGGAAACGTCCTAGGAATCGCTGCGA
Source organism: Phyllomedusa bahiana (assembly GCA_025379985.1). Classification (NCBI taxonomy): domain Eukaryota; kingdom Metazoa; phylum Chordata; class Amphibia; order Anura; family Hylidae; genus Phyllomedusa; species Phyllomedusa bahiana. Next base: position 19,250 of record JAODAL010016129.1, read on the forward strand.
ACTCTAAAAGCAATGGTGGGGGGGGGCGGGGGGTGGGGGGGAGGGAAGGGGAGGAGGGGTGGGAGGCGGAGGGGGGGAGAGGGGAGGGGGCAGGGTGGGGGAGCCTCGTCGTGGGGGTCTTCGACTTTTTAGCGTGGGCGAGATCGGAGGTCGTGGGGTCGTATGTGTTGCGGGTGAGGGTGGGGGTGGCTTTTGGGTGTCTTCTTTTGATAGCTGTTCTTCGGTTTTTTATTTCCATGGTCTTAATCTTTGCGAAGGTATGTGCATGTTGTATCCCGTTTATGGAAATTGCTTGGCTAGTTGGGTTTGCGGATCGTTTTTATGACCTTGTGTTTGCATAGAAAGATTTTTTTTTTGAGCTCATTGACGATTGGGCGGTGGTTTAGTATTACTACCTCCGGTTTTGTCATTTGTGGTGTTATTGAATGTTAGCTGTTTTTTAACATGGATTTTTATTGATGGTTTTTGTGTGATTTTGGTTTTGGGTGTGGCGTGTGTGTTGCTGGTTATGGTGTCGGATGTTATTTATGCCTCGTGGTGTGTGGTGGATTTTTCCTGAGTTTGTAGGCTGGTTGCGTGGCTTTAGATGTTTTGGGGTTTGTCTTGGTGGTGATGGGATAAGCCTGAGTGAAGTATCCGCGGGTCGCGGCGTTGGTGAGTGTGTGGTGCGCGTTGACATGGTTGAGGGCGGGGTTGCGTAGTGTCGGCCGCTGAATTCCGGCGTGTGTGGTGGGGAGAGGTTAGTATCAGTGAATCCTTAGGATGGTACTGGATCCGTGTTGCGATCACTTATTGGGAGGTCTTCCGCCATGGGGCTGGGTGGAGGGTCTGTGGAAGAGATGATATTTGGATCATTGGGGCCGAGGGGCAGGGAGGCGAGGGTCCAGAGGGTGCTGGAGGGGGTGGCTGTTGTTGGTAGTCTCGGTGGGAAGTGACTGGTTGGGGGCTCATGCTGGTAGGTGGGTTGTATTGGTGCGCCCCAGTTGGTAAACAGGGATGGCGATTTTATAGACGTGGGGTCTTTGCGCCGTCACCTTGATAAATACAGTGAGCTGTGTGTATGAATAAGAGGCCTGGGGTTTGCGAGTTGGGGTCTGGGTTTGATGAGGGGGAGCTCATGTCAGGGGTGTTATTGGGAGCGGCGGGGGGGGTAGTTGGGCTGGCTTGGGGTCTGAGTGTGGTTCACGTTTGTGGGTTGGGGTGGGGGGGTCCGTTTCGGTTTGGGCCCCCGGGTCTTGTGATTTGGACGGCCCTTTGAGTGTCAGTCCGGCGCACGTATGAGAGTCTTGGGGGAGTGTTCGGCGTCAGTGGGCGGGTGTATGGGGTATCTAAGGTTTGTTGAGTACTATGCAAGCGGCCGTAGGTTTTTTAGCGTTCCGTCGCTAGTACGGTATTGTTTCTGTCGGGCCGGTGACTCGTGTCTGGTTGCGGTGCAAGTGTCTGGTTTAGTGTGTATTTTTGAGCCGTTGTGTTGTCTGGGTTGACTTAGAACTCAAATTTGTGCCATGGGTTCCGGTCGGCTATGGTTTATTTCTTCCTCCGTTGTCAGAGGGGTCAATTTTTTACATTGTTGCTGCCAGGGAGGTAATTTGAGTACCCTACTATTGTATTCCGGGTCGTGGTGTCCAGCCGTGGGAACGGGGGGGGGTTCTTGTTCTGGGATTTTGTGTGATTCGTGAGCTAGGTAGGCCTAATGTATTCGAGTTCGGAATTATGAGGGAGTGAACAGTGAGAGAGATCCTGAGGCACCTATCGCAGCAACTCCTGGCCCACCACGATCAGCGTTCAGGAGGAAAATACTATTAGCTGGGGGCGTGCCTCGCTCCACCACAACACATCGGAGACACGGGAGAGCGCCCCACGGCCCTGCCGTTATCTTCTCTGCTGGCCGAAAATTATCAGGAAGCATTGGTGCAAGCCCCAAGAAAACAGGGACCACTAGGCGCTTGACCTGGGTTTGAGGCGTTGGCCGATTGGAGGTATTGAAGATTGATTTATGGTCGGAGCAAAATGGCTGATGGTAGCGCGCCTACACCAAAAGAAAACTCCACTCGCTTCTAGGGCTACTTGGATAGCCAGCAACTCCCGTCTCCGAGTGTGGTAATTTCTCTCCGCAGGGAGAAAAGTCTTGGAGACGGAGAAAGCACAGGTGACCATCGTGCCTTTAGTCCCTTCTGCGTCAGCATTTGCCCACCCCGGACCGAGGAGGCATGCAGCCTCCCGAAAAGAATGGCGTTCTCGAATCGAGGCCTGGGTCACAGGGCGGGCGCAGAGCGAAGGCTGCCGTTAAGTGAGCAAATGCCCTTTATCGGCCTCTGGCGGCCACTGCCTAGGTTGGCGTTTTCTGAGTCCTGTGCAATAGATAGGTGCCACCAAGGTAGATTAATGCGGGCTAATCTGACGATAGAATCGCGGAAGCCCATGAAGCGTTTGTGTCAGAGCTCGTATGCCCACCGCCGGGGCCACTGCAAGACAGCCGACACTTGGCAGGATCCATCTTGTAACCCGCGGTCCAACGATGACGTAACCAAGGAACGGAGGCTGGTCTGTGGAATACATTTCTCTGATTTAGCGTAGAGGTGTGGTTGGCCCGTAGCCCTTTCCCAATACCAGCGGACACATGAGAGCGATAGGTCCTCCACCATCGGCAGAGAACACCAGAATGTCTCCTAGTAACCGACACACGTGTAAAAAGATCCGGAAGATATCGTTCACAAATTCCTTGAAGTACTGCAGGGGCATTGCACACAGTCCGAAGGGCATGACGAGATATTCACATGTCCATCCCGTGTGTTAAGAAACACAGTCTTCCACTCATCCCCCTCTCAAATGTGGATAGGTTGTAGGCCCCTCGCAGGTCAAGTAGGGAGAAAAAGTGTTTGGGCTCCGCGAACTGGTCAAACATGAGCCCGTGATCAGCGGAAGGGATACGTTTTTCACCGTGATGATTTGTTTAGCCCCGTTAGTCGATACCGGGCCGTAAAGAGCCAGCATTCTTATCTGCACGAAGAAAAATCTCCCCGTCCGGGGAGGAGGAGTTCCGCGTCATAAAGCCCATCGTGCAGGTTGTCCCGAATGTAAGGTCGACATGGCCTGGGTCTCCGGTACCCGACATGAAGTATATGGTAAACCCTGCCCCGAGGAGGACATGGCTCCCGGGCAGTACTCGATAGGGGCAGTCATGAAGGGGGGCGGATGAGGTCGGGAGAGGGCTCATCGGGGCGCCTGCTTCTCCGAGCGGAAGGGGGGAGGAAGACGTCCCGGCCGCCGTAACTCCCTGATTCCGTAGGCAAACCCTGGGCAGAGGCCTGGAGGACGGAGGTGGGAAGAGGGAACCGGAAGCGCGACCGGTCGACGTGGCCACCAGTACAAGAGTTCCAGCAAGTACGGCCGCCCCGTGCACGGACCGCAGACGGCGGCGGGGCGCCGTTTACCGGAATCGCCTGTCATCCAATTTAAGCGTAGTGGGCATGGCGTCTGCAGCCACGAGCCCCCACAGGATCGCATAGGAAGGACGAAGACATACGTATATGGGAGGATCTATTCTCCTTATGCCAGGTCGCCCCACGTGGAGGGTCACACACACGCTTGGTCCTCGTAACGGATGGCGTCTCCAAGCAGCTCCCCTGTTACGGAGGATATCACCAACGGCTTCTCCAGACTAACCACAGGAAGCCGTATCGGGATACAAGCGGCGTGGGAGTAAAGTTCCCGGCGGAAGCCGAACCCAGGAACGCGAGGCAGCCTGGAATACAGACCCGAGTCAGTCCTGATCCTCCACCGCATAGTCCGGCGGAGGAGGAAGAGTTCTCACTCTAGTGGAATGCCCCGCGTGGCCAACAAACCTAGGTTGCGTGGCGGTTTTCCGCGGACTTGGGGCGAAGCGGACGCAGCGACCTCCGAAAATTGATCCGGACCTGGCGCAGTACAGACATAGCTGCTGTGCGCGCCGCGCGGATAATTCCTGCTCAGAAATTGTAAACTTGATCCGCCCTGCATGGGTTTCCCTCCGCCAGATGAGTAGAGAGAAGCGGCAGTGGAAGCCGTCTGGAACACCGGAGCCAGGGACGGGGCAAGACTGCGGTGGTCGCGCCAGGTCCGATCTTGGCGGAGCTCTTCTTGCCCTCTCTGCAACGCACGTTCGATGCAGACAGTTCCAGGTGGATTAATTCGCTGTTAAAGAGATGGCAAATCTCTTGCGCTGGGGCAGTCTTTGATACTGCTGGTGCGAAAGGCCTTTCTTAAAGGTGGCGCGCAGGGCGGCGTCATTCCAGGACAACTCGGAATTGCCAGTGTGAGCGAACGGTACTGCGTACATCTCCGACTGAAGTTTCACCCCTGGGCGTAGGTCAAGATGCGCGTCTCTGCAGAAGATGCTCGGGCTGCTCCTCGAGCAGGCGACACTGGCGGAAGTTCACAGAGGAAGGCATGCAGATCCACAGTCACTAGGATCAGTTCCTGTTCCAAAGATGTTGTAGGGCCCAGGCCAGGGCCCTCCCGTATAACCGGCTACCACAACCGCCCCATTGGAAACGTTCAGACAGGAATTGTCCCCCATTGCACTCAATGTGCATGTAGGGTGCACTGGTGTGAGAAAACCCCTGCAGAGACTTGGAGTCACCTCCAATTGAGATATCAGCACAAACGAGCTTGGGGTCCCAACGGAGCCATGGAATCGCCGTAGCGGGAGCGGCCGGCGCACGGAGGAGCGTGAGGTAGCTGCTGGGCGGTGGTGACGAGGCAGCTGCGACAATGGCGGTCAACTGGATCGACAGCTGTTGGCCCCTGCGGGCCAGTTGCGAACGTTCGTCACCCGCGAGAGAGGTCCGCCACAGGGCAGCGGATACCTTGGTCGGGGATCCAAGGCCGATCTTAATGGTACGGTTTCCGGACGAGCGGCAAGTGGATCCACTAGAACCACCACAAGCGATGGTGTAGAGCGCGACGCCATGGAACCGGAATCTAAGTAGTTGCCCGGTTGTCCCCCCACCTGGAGCCCGCCACAAAGCGCGGATGCGGGACTTTGGCTGCGGCGGGAGTCTACCAGTCGTTACCCCTGCTGTGACTTGCTTGCGGTGGCAGCCGAATATAGCGTGGTGCAAAATCGTCAGCGGCAGCGCTCGTAGTCGGGGTCCGGCAGAAGGACTGGCAGGCAAGCTATGGTTCGTGGTCGTGGACAGCAGGCGACACACCAGGCGGCAGAGAGATACGTGGTCAAGAACGGAAAGCGAGGATACGGTTAACACGGTAAGTCAGATGAGACAAAAGGGAACGCTTTCTCGATAGGCAGTGGCACTAAAGATCACGGCAGGGAGCCGGGCCGAAGCGCCCAGGGTGAAATGAGGCAGTGGCCAGCAATTACCCAATTACTGGCGCACTGCCCCTTTAACGCATATCGTCCACAGAGCCGCGCGCGCGCGCCTAGATCACAGGACCGCGCCGGACGAGCAGGTAGCTGCAGGGACAAAGGGCGCGCGGCCTGGGTAGTACTGGCGCGCCGGGGCGAGTGTGCGCGCCCCCCGCCCCCGAACCCCCACCCGGGGCCCCGCCCGCAGTTTGGGGGGAAAAGCCCCGGGGAACGCCCCCGCGTCCGTCCCGGGGACCGTGGCAGACTGCGCCGGCCCCCAGGAGGAACTCGCGGCGCCGGACGCAAACAGGAGTGAGTCAATTATTGAGGTATAAAAAATGTTTTTCTTTGAGAATTAATAACTGTTTACAAATTTGCTTTGTATCTCACGGCCTAACTTGTTATCTAGATTGGAGTTCTTCAAAAAAGCTTTTGAATTATAAAAAAGAAAAAATTCAAGAAATTTTATGCTCATCCTGAAACTTCAACCAAAAGCCAAATACTTCCTAATTTTTTGTGAGTTGTGTATCATATATAGTAGTAGCATAATTTTGATTATATTATATAATAGGGCAGCATAGTGGCTCATTGTTTAGCACTGTTGCCTTCCAGCACTAGATTTTTGGTTAGAATCCCACAATGGACAACATCTACACAGAGTTTTTATGTTCTCTCTGTGTTTACATGATTTCCAAGTTTGTCAAGTAGGTTAGTCTGAAACTGTAAGTAGACAATAAGCCCCACTGTGGGCAGTAAATTTTGACAGTCTCTGTTCAGCGCTATGGAACATACCAGTGCTATACAAATATATAAAATAGGTTTTTAAAAGTTCCTCTTAGGCCCCATTCACATTCTATTTTCTGTTGAGATACTGTATCTTGTACTATACTAATCTAAGGGGCAAACAGTTTCTCTGACACTACACGTGCTCTACTTCCCAAACATTTACACTTTAAGTAGTGTACTCATCATATCAAAACCATCAGCTATAAATGAAGATATGGTATTTACTATAGTTAGAGATGGGCGAATTTCTCAAAAATTCGATTCGCCAACTTTGCCGAATTTTCCGACAAAATTCGTTTCGGTCCGAATTACTTCGGGACTAGTGATGACTGATTACGTTGACGATCGTCATCGGGTCGATAGTCGATATCGGCAATTATCAATAAATCCATAGTCGAGTAATAGAGTTATGCGCCGATGAGCCATTTAAGTCTATGGATAGGAACAACACCTTCAGTTCTTACTCCCCAAAGAGGGATGGAAAGCTGGAATTAAACATCCACAACAGTCAAATGGATGTAGTGATAGCATCTGAGGCAAACACACTTAGGTTATAAAAGCCACGGAAAAAAAGTCACAGACCCATTCAACATATCCTGTCTTGTACCACAGCATGACCCATAAATGCATGACCTGAACCAAATTAAAAAGGTGCAGAAGTGCAGAATTATTTGAAACCAGTCCTTATTACTTGAACTGGACAAGAGGTGAAGTATCACACCTGTCCTGGAACGCAGCATGACCCAAACCTTGCATGACCCCAGAATAAAAGTGCCGGAAAAAGGAGTCTTTTCAACCACCATTTTTTAGAACTGGACATTGAACTGTAACTGTCCTGGGCCACAGCATGAACCGCCCAACCTGTATGACACACCAATTTAAAAAGGTCGGAAAAAAGGAGGCATATTTCAAACCACCATTTAGTTGAACTGACATTATCTATATCTGTCCTGTACCGCAGTATGACCATTGGAACCTGTCTGACCCCAGCAGATTAACAAATGCCTGGAAAAAGGAGTCTTGTGAACCACCATTGTTAGTTTAACTGGTACATTGACACAAATCTGCCTGGGCATAGCATGAACCCAAACCGCCATGACCCACAAATTAGATATAAAGAAGTGCCGGAAATAGGAGATCACTTTTTAACCCACCATTTTAGTTGAACTGGACATTAACTATATCTGTCTGTACCGCAGTATGACGCATTAAAACCTGTCTGAACCCCGCAGATTAACAAAAAGTGCCGGAAAAAGGAGTCTTTGAACACCATTTTAGTTGAACGGACAGTGTGACTATGCCCTGTCCAGGACCGCAGTATACTATTAACTGGTCTGGAACCCACAGAATTTCAAAAATGCCAGAAAAGAATCTTTGAACCACCATTTTATTGAACTGGACATTGACTATACCGTTTCTAGAGGTAAACCTACATCTGTTCAAGTCTTCCTGTACTCCTTGTACAATTCAGAGGAATATTTGTATCAGTTATTTGTACATTCAAGTTTTATTTATAAGTTTTAATTCTAGGAAAACACATTTTTAAAATAGGATGAATCCCACCACGTCTTATTTGTTTCTCCTTAATTTTTTTAATTGTATTAAATCGGATGTCTCACTACAAGGAAAGTTGCTATCTAATTTAAAGATCTGGCAAAACAAGTCCATTTATGCATAAGTGTCCATTAAACAGTGTCCCTACTATTCCTGTTTTGACACACATCACCCTTGAGCCACTGTTTGCCATTGTTGAAGAACCACAATGTCCTGTTAAGAACAACATTTGTTAGAATACGGACCTGTAGTATTGCTGCATTTCAAGCAGCATGACCCAAAAAAAGATAAAAATGACTTCGTCAGGCCACTGTTAAAATTTGTGAGGCAGAAAATGCCACTTAGAAGCCACATTTCTGTTCAAAGCACCATATTAAGCTATATCATCCACAGTCAACAACACCCAAAACCATGATCATAGGCGAAAAATTCTAAAGATGAAGTGAATAAACGATGGTGCAATACGTTTTTCGTCATGAAACCTTGCTGTCTTTTACAGTCCTCCTCGCCAGCATAATCAGAAAATGACTGTGATGGGAACTGAGAATACAAATTGCAGTAAGAAACATTGATCATTTAAAAAAAAATTTTCAAGAATGGACCATTTCTTTTTGAAGAGGGAATGTGAATAGACCGGCAACCTAATGGTGACCCTCGGCAATTGGGACACAACATCAGAGAGTCATGCCTGAGTTCATCAAGATGAGAAGTCAAACAATCCACATTAACACTTGGAAAGCCGGATGCGTTTTCTGTAGATGAGCTCCTCCAGCTGTGCTGAAGGTCCGCTCAGATATGACGCTGGGCTGCTGGGCAGGACAACGCACCTCTAATAGCATGGCAGCGACGCGTAGCGTCTAGTATCCATTCATCCCATTTTAGTGATAGCCCAGAAGTCAATTGGGTCCGGAACACATCCAAAACATCGTGTTGAGTACCCAGATAGTCCGTGCACCATGATCTTAAGCTGGTCTCAGTGTGGTGTATGTGATCGCCCTGCATTACAAGCGTTGGTGAGGTGGTAAACAAAGATTGCCAAGGTCACGCCATTAGGCTTCTTGCCACCTTGCCTGCTGCTGCCGCTACGCTACACTTGGCACTCTCCTGTCTGTCACTCGCTGACGTTTATTCCACCGGACATTTGAAGAACTTTAAGGCAGACGAAACGAATGTCTCCAGTTGATCAATCAGCAAGGTCACCATTCCTGCATTTTACTCTAAATTGGGGTGTGGAAGGAAAGTAGCTGAGTTTGAGGTTTGTGTAAAGGGGATGCAGGAGGGTGGCCACCCAGAAACGAGTGGTTCATTTTGATGGCCTTACTGTGAGGATTATGTTGGAGGTAATGGAGCAACCAAGCACCCAATGTGAGAGATAGGAGCGCGTTGATTTCCAAGCCTCTGGGTCCGAGGGACGCTAGCAAAACTGATCTTCGCTCATCTTACCTCGCTGCCGCCTAAATTCGCGCCAACCTCTTTCCAAGGCAGGGACGTCGGTGTCGCTGGAATACCTCCTCCTCCTCCTCCGCTTCCTACACCGCACAGAGCTTCAACACAGCCCTGACCTTCCTTCATATGATGCACCCTGAGAGCTGAGGCGCCGTGCCTTGCACTAGCCCTGGACCCGAAACCACAGCCCTAATGAAGACCGATAAAATTGAGAAACAGTCGAGCTTGTGGATCGACGGAGAGAACGGGCGCCGTGTCCGTCTCCCTCCTCCGGCGCTGGCGGACCTGTTGTTTCAGAGTGTCAACGATCGTTTCCAGAACTAAGATCACCACAATGCTCAATGCTGACAAGGCATGTCCGCACTGACCATTTTGTGGCTTCTTCAAAGAGGCAAGGATGGTGCAGAGCTCTTTCACCTGCCTCCACTCTCGGTGGCTCAACACCCCGAGGTCCGCACCGCTGCTTGCCAGGCCATGTGTCACCTTCGTATTGCGTAATGGACATTGCGCCTGCCGGCCAAAATCGGCTGAGCATTGGAGGGTGGAATTCCAGCGTGTTTTCCACGTCAACAATGAGACGGTTGACGGGGAGGTGGAGCTGATTCTGCAACGCAGCCAGGCCGGACAAGCAGTGTGCGAACGGTCGGAAGTGCGAACTCAACCTCGCGCCTTCCTCACCGGCAGTCCCAGACCCAGTAGCGCTTTAGCAATTCTGGAACTACAAGGTCATGACATGTGCCAGGCAAGGGATGTGCTCCTGCCTACCGATCTTAAGGGTGGACAGCTGAATTCGACCGTTATCCGCACCACCACCTTGCACTGGCACAAGGTTATTTTTCACGCAGCCAGCCTCAGTCTCGATGCGGAGAGCCGTCCGCAGCTCCTGACCTGTGTGTGGACGTCTCCAAGACAGGATTATATTTCAACACTGCCTGGTTTCTCTGGGCCCGTGATGCCACCAGGACCTTGGGGACAAGAACCCATGCACCATCCCTGCGTTTTGAAGAGCGTGCCGCAGAGCCTGAGAGCCATTCCGTCACTACCAGAGACATCCACCCAGCCCACCCAGTGAGCTGTCCACAGAAGATCTTCTTTTATAGCGGACCTTGGCCGGCTTACTAGTCCATTTGTTGGTGGTCAAAGGACTTTTTTCCGGACACAGATGCAGACACCGCCGTTGAAATTTTAGATGACACTGGCTGGCCAAGGCAGGGACAGCTTTTCTGCAAAGAAATGCACCTGCCGGCATCTGTAATTGGGCATGCAAGGGCCATGACGTGGCTTAAACCATCGGGTCCACCAGATGGGAAAGCAACCATTTCCAAGGCCAAAGCCTGGCAATGCCGACATTCAGCTTTTGGCGTTTGGGATGGTTTGGGTTAAAGTTTTACTTCTGCTCCCAAACCTGAAGACAGAAGGCTGGCTGGTAGACTGGCCGCTGTACGCCTGCCAGTGTCGACAAACTGGTGGAGGAGATGGGGTAGGATGGTTCCCTCAGGTGGTGCTGGTGGTACTCCGGCCGATGGTGAGGCTGAAGCGAGGCTGAACCAGATCATTACTCAGAGACATGGCAGCTGAGGAATTTGGTGGTGGCGAGGAGGAGGAGGTGGAGACAGAGGGTATACATGTTTGGAAGCCCCAATCGGTGTGGTCCTTTTTTTGGCCCAGTGTTGCCCTCCATTCAACTCATGCATTCGCTGCATGTGAACTAGACATGTTGGTGGTGGTTAAACACCTAAGATTCTTGCCTCTAATGATGCGTTACGGCATAAGGCGGCATATGACATCGCTGGTGAATCAGAGGCTTGCTCAAAGAAGCCCAGGCCTGAGAGCCTGGACCTTTTTTTGACGGCGATAAGTGAGGAGCGGGGTTTTTGCTGACCGTGGCCTGGCGAATCATCTCAGCGGACTTCTGCGACCGCCCTCCTCCCTTGGAGAGGCGGGACCCTGTAATGACACTACCCCAACGTCTTCCTCCTCGGCCAGTGATGAAGCGCTCGCAAGCAAATTCTGCGGAAAAGACCACGATGGATCCGCAATGTCGTCATCACATCATCAGCAACACAGGTACATGGCGTCCTGACTTCTGCATCCAGAAGCTGCGGGCTACAAGCAAGGGGCATTGCAAGGCGTTTGCCGACCGCCCGGGAATTTTGACGATTGACCGCTTCCTTATCCTCCTCTGATGGCATCAGTAACTGGGCGTCAGAGCAGACATAATCATCCATCTTTGGGCCTCTTGAATCTTTTATCAATGCCTTCTGACCCCAACTGCATTTTTGTCATCAAGAGGTCTTCAGAAAATGATTATCCACAGTGGTGGATACACGAGTTGAACATTTGGGCTGCCTTTACTTCATGTTGACGGATGCTGAGGATGACATTGTGGTCTGACTGGGAGGACGAGGAGGAAGACTGCTGGATGCAGTTTCATTGAACCAGGAAGAACTGATTTGCGACGCTGTTCGATACTGGAGATTCACAGGCCGACGGTCCTGCAACCGTCGATCCGCTGGCATGCGTGTTTGTCACCACACTGGAAAGAGAGCACCTCTCTCCGGACTCTACCTCCATTCCTACCCCCTCGTTGCTCGCGTTACCACCTACCATTTTGCTCCATGTTGCGAGAAAGAGATATAATTTTTAAAAGGTAGGAAGAGTTTTTGAGACTGTGCGTCTTATTGAAAGACGGCAAATCACAGCTATTCTTAAATCCCTCTAATTTCCTACAGCCAACAAACTCCTCGAGCAGCATGTCTATCTTCAGCTGTCCTCCCACCTCTCCTCCAACTCTCTTCTTAACCCACTACAATCTGGTTTCCGACCCCATCACTCTACCGAAACCGCCCTAACCAAATCACTAATGACCTAGTACGACTGCTAAACGCCTCATGCCACTACCTCTGTGCCCTACTCTTAGACCTGTCCTCTGCCATTTGACACTGTCGACATTCCCTCCTGCTACAAATCCTCTCCTCCCCACGGCATCACGGCCTTGGCTCTTTCCATGGAATATCTCCTCTACCTACTGAGCGGACTTTCAGCGTCCTTCATCTCACTCCACCTCCCCCACGGCCTATTCGCTGTGGTGTTCCCTCAGGTCAGTTCCTGGGCCTTTACTCTGTCTCCATCTACACGACTTAGTGCCTCGGTCAGCCATAGCCGTCACACGGCTTTCATTGGGGCCACCTGGAATGCTGACGATACCCAACTCTACATCTCTGGGCCAGATGTCACTTCTCTACTCTCCCGGATCCCTGACTGTCTGTCCTCCATTTCCTCCTTCTTCTCATCACGTCTCCTAAGACTAAATGTAGAGAAAACAGAGCTCATCATCTTTCCACCGTCCAACTCTACCCTTGCCTCTGATCTCTCTATCTCAGTCAATGGCTCTACACTCTCACTGGTCCCGCAAGTCTGCTGCCTTGGAGTAATCCTAGACTCCGCTCTATCTTTCAAACCACACATCCAAACCCTCACCTCTGCCTCCCACTTTCAATTGAAAAAACATCTCTCGCATCCGCTCATTCCTCAACTATGACACTACAAAAATGCTGGTCCATGCCCTTGTCATTTCCCGCCTAGACTACTGCAACATCCTTCTCTGTGGCTTCCCAGATAGCACCCTTGCTCCCCTCCAATCCATCTTTAACTCTGCTGTCCGTCTTATCCACCTCTCTCCTCGCTACTCCTCTGCCTCTCCTCTCTGCCAATCCCTTCACTGGCTTCCTATTGCCCAGCGAATTCATTTCAAGCTACTAACCATGACCTAAGTCCTAAGATATTTGTTTGGGGAATATCTTAGGACTTTGTTTGCTATATAGTTGTTAGGTCCTGGGAGTCTATATTTATGCATGTGAATGTGCTGTTCATATTTTCATTGCCCTTAGATTGTATGTCCATCGCACATGAACTATTAAGGGACTGATAGGGCTATATAGGGGACAGCTTTACCGGGTCGCCCTTTTCGGGGCGGGTTCCCTGTCGTTCTAAGGGAGAGCATTAGGTGTCCTTACAGGGGTAGTTTAGGTATTTACTACTATTGACTCCCTGTGCATTCTCCTACACCTTCCATATCATGTCTTGTGGTTTGAATTTTTAATACTATTTGTATTTTTTATGGTAGTACTATTAAAAGTTATATTTTAGAGGAATGTTTCTATTTGAGCTTGTATTTTGGTAATAATTTCATTTCTCAGTGGTATTATATACTATAGGATATTTTGGATTTATAATATTGCCTATAACCTACACTAACCTGTTGTCACTACTTCCTCCACAAACATGTCTGCCCCTCACCTCCTGTCTCTTTCCCCTCCATGTAGATTGTAAGCCCTCGTGGGTAAGGTCCTCTCTCACTCTGTCGTGCCAATTGTCATTATTCACTTATCATTGTACTCGTTTGTTTTATTTTATGTATGTAACTCCCTCGCATGTACAGCGCCCTGGATTCAATGGCGCTCTAAAATAAAACATGCACAGTTTCCTGGCCATTTTCAGAATCTTCTGAAGATCGGTGGAAGACTTCAGGAACCTTTTCACAACCAGATTGAACATGTGCGCCATGCAGGGTGCATGGACCATCCCTCCTTGGTGCAGCGCAGACACCATGTTCCTCCCATTGTCCGTCACCATGGTTCCGATTTGTAGTTAGTGCGGAGAAAGCCACACATCGATTTCTTGCTGCATGACGCGGAGCAGTTCCTCCCCTGTGTGACTTAGTTCGCCGAGGAAAGCCAGGTGTAGAACTGCGTGACACCGCTGTGCCCTACACATGTGGTACTTGTCCTTGTGGAGGCTGAGATGATGGTTGTGGTGGAGGAGGAGGAGGCGGACATTGGCGCAGGAGCAGCAGTTTGACAACATGGAGGAGAAAGCGGCGTCTCCTGGCCAAGTTTTTGGTGTGCCTGGGCAGGAAGCACATTCACCCAGTGGGCCGAAAAGGACATGTACTGGCCCTGATCGTATTTACAGCTCCAGACGTCAGCGCTGCCGTGCACCTAGGAACAAACCGATAAGCTCAAGGACTGGCCCACCTTCTGTTCTACATATTTATGAAGTGCTGGTACTACCTTTATGGAAAAGAAATTACGTCTTGGAACTCTCCACCTCGGCTCGGCACAAGCCATTAGTTCTCTGAAAGGTGTAGAGTCCACCATTTGGAAAGGGAGGGACTGCAGTACCAACAACTTGGAAAGGAGCATGGTCAGCTTCTGCACCTTAGGATGGTTGGACGCATACTGTTGTCTCTTTTCAATCGCCTCGTTGAACGACTGCTGGTGCCATGAGTAGCGAGGAGCAGGAGCATCTGGACCGGGAGATGATGGAAAAAAGAAACAGCCCCCTTCTGCAGAGGTGGTGGAGCCTTGACTGGCTGCAATGGCATGCGTGCCACTGGGCGCTGGCTGCTGCTGTTGCTGCGACGGCAGGAGGGAAACCACCACATCGGAGCCAAGTTTCTCCCAGGCCACCGGATGGTGACTCTGCATGTGTTGATGCAGGGCCATGGTGCCAATGTTAGCTCTTTGGCCACGCTTCACTTTCTGCCCACAGATTCTACATATACCCATATTTGGCTCCTCTGGTGTCTTAGCAAAGAACTGCCACACGTCGAGTATCTGATTTTACCGCCAACGCTCCGCACTGGGGACTACTCCCCCCGCTTCCTCGTTTGACCCCCTGTGCCGTACTTTCTTGGACCTGAGAAGTGGGTTTTCTACCCTGTGGCCGCTTGCCTTCCGACCTCACACTGCTGCTACCCTGCTGACTCACGGCCACACAACCCACTTGCTTGCTGCGCCGCTGCCTGACGCACAAGCTGATGCCCTCTTCTCCGGGACGTTGTGAAGCCCTTGCTTCACCGGCTCCCAGTGCGGGTCGGCTAATCATCATTAATTTGTGCTTCTTCGTCACTACTGTCCTCATCACCGGTCTTGGTATGCAGAGGCTGACCCCTCACAACATGACCTCCCATGCCACTCTCCACATCTATACTTCTTATACCGCCTACTGCAAGAAGCAGGGGATATTGGCCCCATTGCTTCGATCCCAAAGTAGCTGTTGACTGCCCTCCTCAAATTGTTCATCCTCGCTATATAGTGGCGCTGAGCCCAGAACCACATAGTAGATCTTTGGTGAGGGAAACCGGATGGGGACAGAGGCGGGTTGAGGACAGGTGAGGGCCGCTGACCCGCTCCTGGGCCATGCCAACTAAGGGTTGTGTCTGTGTTCCCATCGACTCTTGACTGGGGTTGTCAGATGTCATCTGGGAGGAAGTGGATGACCTAGTCAACCAATCAAAAACCATTGGGTTGCTGAACAACACACGGCCGCTAGATGACATCGCTAGTTGTGGCCTCACCGAGTGACCCCTGCTGCGACGTCCCTTTGCTGTGCTGCAACCTGGGCCTGCTCCAGAAATGTTTGTGCCACTGCCACTCGAAGGTGCAGAGCCTGGAACCTCTCTGTCTTTCATTATGTTTGTTCAAAAAATGTACAGACCCTGTTTGATGAAGATATCTTATATGATAAATACAAAAACCTGTATTTGACTCCAAAATGAACCACTAACAAGCTTGGGTTAACCTTGGTTCAAATTGCGCTCCACAAATTTGGCAGGAAAATTAACTTGTATGTGCCGTTTTTTAAAAACACTGTGTTTTTTTATGAAAATAAAGCCAAAAGGTTATTAACCTTCGGTATGAATTATGGTACAGGCAAATGTCTTCTTTGGCGGTAAAAAAGAACGTTTCTTTTACTATAGTACAAATGCAGAAAAAAACTTTGTTAACCCTTGGATGTAAATTGCGCAAAAGAATGTGCTGCCAAACAATTACCAGCTTTGTAGCATGTTAAAACGGCGTGTATTTTACGGAAACACAACAACAGGAAAACTTGTAATTAACCTTCGGATATGAATTATGCTACAGGCAAAATTTCTTCTTTCGTTTAGTGACCACAACAGCAGAACAACGCTTAATTAACCCCTGGATCTAAATTGCGCAAAAGAAATGAGCAACCAAAATTAAGTGGTATTTGGATTGTAAAAACGCTGTTTCTTTAACTGAATACAACAGCAACAGGCTTAGATAACCCTTGGATATTCAATGTGTTCAAGAACTGAGCAAATAGCAATAAAATGTATATGCAGCTGAATTGGACGCACACTGGACTTCAGTTCCAATACCCCACAAAATCAGAATTAGAACGTAAGAGAAGCAGTCTCTGGAGACAAGCTGTGACACCTCCCAAAAAATCGCTGTATAAAAGTGAGTTCTTTAGTATGAGATATCATAAGCAGCAGCGGCGACAACAGGAGCAGCTTCCCTACACAGTACAGTGAGAGGAGTCTGAGGAGCGAGCATGGCGCCCGGACTTACATAGTGCGGTGACGTCACAGAATCCCGCCGGTCTCTGATTGGCTTCATCTCTGCACATGTCATGTAGGTTACGCCTTTCTTCCTCCCAAACTTCTTTGCCCCATGTAACGCCTTGTGCTCGCAGCCATTTTATCTATCAATAACACGCTTCGTTCCCGCGTATGACCCCAAACTTCGACTACGTTCAGTATCTAAGTTTTCCTGAAATGCTACACGAATTCCACTTCGTTAGAATCGATTTGCCCATCTCTAACTATAGTGTTTGTGTCAGATATGTGTCATAAAAAGCACTAAATTGTGGCACAATGTCACAGGCACATCTATTATGGTTTTAGAGACTTTTGTGGCTTAGTAGGAAAGCGGTGTGGTCTAGATGCAACAATATGCAACAAAATTGTGCCAAAAGAACAGCATGAGGCACTGTAATAACTTTTGTGCAGCCTTGAATTTTGTAGCCTAAGGTTGCAATGTCTAACATGTAGACAGATATACTAAACATGGCTCATACAAAACTGATATGCTAATCGCTGATATAGAGTCATCCACAGGCAAATCAGGAAGAGTGAGGAAGTGTAAATCTAAAGCCACTGCTGTCTCTGTGAAAAAGCACAGTGAGACAACCCCTTTAAATAAAGCTAAATTTTGACATTATCACAATAGATTACAGCCTATGGAGAACCAAGAAAGGTGCTATTTGACTGTCATTTTGTTTTTTTACTTTTGACATATCAGTTGCTGGACTGCTAGGGACCCACATATGATTCCTGCTTGGGAGTCAGCAACATGTTGACAAAAATTTCCATCAAATTACAGTATGCCAACACTCCCAATTTTTAGGTGGCTCATGAAAACAGGGGTGCTAAGGAGCAAAATTAATGCTAACAGTGCCCCAAAGTATGTTCTTTCGGATGTACACCCTCATTTTAAAGTTTCCTTAGGTTATATCCCCCAGACTGTGATAATGGGCGAGAACTATGATGTAAACTTTATACAAGTTTGCATTACAGTTTAACATTTTCAAAATTTCTGCTTGCGGTCACCTAAAGCGATGTTCCTACAAGCAGTTATCACTGCTGCATGTCAACTTGTAACAAACTATATGCTGACTGACTCAGAGAATTGGGAAGTTGGCATTTGTGGCTGTCATCCACATTCATTTCAATGGGAGTATGAAATATAGCCAAGAGAGTGTGCTTGGCTTTATTCAAAACTCCCATAGAAATTAATGGGAAGGACTGCCACAAGTGCCCCATCCTCATTCTCTTAGATGGTTGGCTCATGGCTCATTACAAGATGACTTGAAGCCCTTAAAAGCACTTGTGGGAACACCCTTTTAATGCATTGTTTAATGCAAAACAGTTGTGGATATATCCTATTTTTATACAAAAAAAGACTTTCTTCCACCTTTTAAGATAGCAGAGATTCTGTTTAATGAGGCACAGATTGCACATTGCTCTATAATGAGTAAAATGTAAGATTTTAATTGTGTCCATTACCTTAAGGTTAGTAGCTATTGCAAGGTTTTTAATTTATATGTGATCACTTAGGACGACATGTGCCATTAGCAGCAAAAAACTGCTGACGCCCTATTCTCTATATAAATGAACTATGTTTCACCAAAACTAGGTGCATTATACACCAGGCATAACGCATTTGAATGCGCCTAAAGTAGGTGCATCAAATAAACTAGCAATGATATGCTATGCGCCTACATTTTTCTATGCGCCTAGATTAGGCGCATCAATTATACTATGCAAGGTGTACCACATGCCAGATTTTTGACCGGTTAATTCATCCAGGCGCACTATACACTCATTTAATGAGCCTTAAATCTGGCGTGGAGGCGCCTCTTTTTTGACACGTCACGCTTAGTGTTGATCGAACGTCACTATTTTTTAGAACTCGTGCTGAACTGAACATTTTACTGTTCGTTCGAGTAAATGTTTGCATTCTATAGCACGTTCAACGCACTATTTTAATAGTTTTAAGGCACATTAAATCAGTGTGAAAGTACAATCCTCTCAAAAATCTGGCATCGGGTATACTTTGTATAGTTTACATAATGCGCCTAAAAAGGCGCATTGTGCCTTTTAGGCGCATTGCGCAAATCGCAGCACATAGCACATCGTTGGTAGTGTATGTAATGTGCCTATTGAGGCGCATTGAGCACAGAGGCGCATGACATATCATTACTAGTTTATAGGCGATAAGCGCATTACATAAACTAGTAATGATATGAACTTTTTAGGGTTTGATCATCTCTAGTCGCTTAATGTTTTGCATTGATTCTTTTATAATCTTATTTACGAACAATATGTCTGAACATTTTTAAGGAAAATATATCGGCTTTAGAAGATGTACACAAAACAAAGTAAATGCAGCTCTTCAACAAATGTCTAAAAGCATCAAAATAATTTATTGATGCATTTCCAAAACATAGTGCAACATTTCAGCTCTACACCAGGGCATTTTCAAGCATAGTGACCAATGCAACAAGCAAGATACACAGTATATCACAAAAGTGAGTACACCCATTACTTTTTTGTAAATATTATATTAACTCTTTTCATGGGACAACATTGAAGATGTAACACTTTGATACAATGTAAAGTAGTCAGTGTACAGCTTGTATAACAGTCTAAATTTAGTGTGACCTCAAAATAACTCAAACAGCCATCAATGTCTAAACCACTGGCAAAAAAGTGAGTACACCCTTTAGTGAAAATTGACAAATTGTGCCCATTTAGCCTTCACGTGTGTCATGTGACTCATTAGTGTTACAAAGTCTGAGGTGTGAATGTAGAGCAGATGTGTTAAATTTGATATTATCGCTCTCACACTCTCTCATACTGGTCACTGGAAGTTAAACATGGCACCTCATGGCAAAGAAGTGTCTGAGGAAAAGAATTGTTGTTCTACATAAATATGGCCAAGGCTATAAGAAGATTGCCAACACCCTGAAAAGCTGCAGCACGTGGCCAAGACCATACAGCGGTTTAACAAGCCAGGTTCCACTCAGAACATGCCGCACCATGGTTGACCAGTCAGTACACGTGGTCGGCCTCATATCCAGAGATCATCTTTTGATAATAAATGTATGAGTGCTGCCAGCATTTTTGCAGAGGTTAAAGGGTTGGGACCTCAACCTGTCAGTGCTCAGACCATACGCAGCACACTGCATCAAATTAGTCTGCATGGCTGTCATTCCAGAAGGAAGCCTCTTCTAAAAATGATGCACAAGAAAGCCTGCAAACAGTTTATTGAAAACAAGTAGACTAAGGACCTGGATTACTGGAACCATGTCCTATGGTCTGATGTGACCAACATAAACTTATTTGGTCAGATGATGTCAAGCAAGTGTGATGGCAACCAGGTGAGGAGTGCAAGACAAGTGTGTCTTGCCTACAGTCAAATGTGGCGGTGGGAGTGTCTTGGTTTAAGGCTGCATGAGTGCTACAGTGACTTGAGGGAACCATGAATGCCAACATGTACTGTGACATACTGAAGCAGAGCATGAACCCCTTCCTTCAGAAACTGGGCCACATGGCAGTATTCAAACACAATAATGATCCCAAAAACACCTCTAAGACTACTACTTCATTGCTAAAAAATGAAGGTAAAGGTGTTGGATTGGCCAAGCATGTCTCCAGACCTGAACCCTATTGAGCAAGCATGTCACCAGACCTAAACCCTATTGAGTATCTGAGGGGCATCCTCAAACAGAAGGTGAAGGAGTGCAAGTTCTCTAACAACCACCAGCTCCATGATGTCATCATGGCAATTTGTGAAGCTCTAGTGAATCCCATGCCCAAGAGAATTGAGGCAGTGATGGAAAATAATGGTGGCCACACAAAATATCAACACTTTGGGCACAATTTATCCATTTTCACTTAGGGGTGTACTCACACTTGTTGCCAGCGGTTTAGATATTGATGGCGTTGTGTTGAGTTATTTTAAGAGCACACCAAATTTACACTGTTATACAAGCTGTACACTGACTACTTTACATTGTATTGAAGTGTCATATCTTCAGTGTTGTCCTATGAAAAGATGTAATACAATATTTACTAAAATGTGTGTGTGTGTGGGGGGGGTGAGATACTGTATATGTTGCTTATTGTATTAGCCGCTGTGCTTGAAAAAGGCTCTGGTGTGGAGCTGAAATGCTGCACTTTATTTTGGACATGCATCAATAAATTGTTAATATTTTTAATACATTTGTTGGATTGCTGCAGTTCCCTCGTTTTGTGTACATTGCAGGAGAAAAGGACCAATTTTCGATGCTGTTGGCATCCGTCTATACAACATTATTTCTTTACCAGATTTGCTGCTCACCTGGGGATTTTTCTAGTTTTGGAAAATAGTTCTTAAAGCTCCTAAATAGTACACATTTGTCTACTTGAGATTACTAAAACTTTGGCCTTCAGGGTATTGATCTTTTCCCATGCTTATTTTATTACTCCATTAGCTTTCAATTTGCTGGATAATTATTGATTCATGTAGTTACTTAGATAATAATGTTCCTGTGCTTACAAATGGTAAAACATCACTACACCATAAATATAGTATAATGACTTATTGTATGCATAACTTTAAATATGTAGACAAGCATCCCAAACTGCAGAGTTTTTCCAACACTTAACTGCATCCATTTTATTTAACATTTATGAAACTGTAAGATAATAATCAAATAAATGATTAAGAGACACCTATTACAGAGAAGTTATAAGATATTCAATTATCTAATTTTATATATTATGGATTATATTTGTGTTTATTGACTATATAAACTGATGGACATCAAGCCAGATTTAAAAGGGTTGTATCATTTCATTAAATGGTCTTCAGAATAAGGGGACAGTGAAAACAAGCAACTTTGCAATTGGATGTCATTTTCAAAACTGTCTTGTTTTCACAGTATTCCTTATCTTCGTTTTGTGTAAACACTGTTCCCCAGTGCAGGTCGGATCCCATCTCCTTTCATTTCATTGGCTGACGGCTCCACTAATTTACATTCTGTTCAGCCCCAGGTCGTATTCACGGGAGCGCGCATTCCTGTCTCTCTCACTCAGAATAAGGGGCCGGCAGCAATTCACTCTGTACAGCTAGCGGCTCCTCAGTGGCACTGCAGTTGCTTCTACAATCAGAAAACAGCAGAATTGTGCCTCAGTACCTAATGCTCCTGCATAGAAGGGAGACGGATCTGTGCTCTGGAGGAGTTCATAGAAGACTGGATTCAACTGTAACAAACCTCCAGCTTTGAGAGGAAAAGAGATCAGTGCTCTTAGATCATAGAAAACTGTCTAGACTGAATGCAGGCCTGTGGTATATAAACAGCTCTTCCAAAATAAGACTGCAAAAGGAGAGGAACGACACAGTGACATGTGGAGGGGGAGGGGGTTGAACACACTGACTTGGGAGAGAGCATGGACAGTGAAGGGGGAGGATAATGTCATCCCCCTTCAGTTAAGAAACACCCAGATGGGAGGGGAAGAAATGCCCCTGGATTTCAGGAACTGAGAGAATCAAGCTACAAGAGAACAGCTGAACTGATGAAGCGATAAATCCCCTTAAAATATTTTGCTCTATGATGAGAATATTTGTTTCAATATTTTTAAGTTAACCTGTCCCATTAAAGAAGCACCCCAACAAAGTGTTATTTTGTTCATTTAAGCCTCTCTCTCAACTGCACACATTTTCAGTCATTTTTTCAGCGTTTTTCATTTTCTAAAACTGCTGAAAAAAATCGACTGAAAACAGGTCTCAAACTTTAATAGCAAAAATGTTCTGTAGTCTCCACAGAAGTTTTTTTTCTGCTCGTCTTTGCTGCTGGTCCTTTTTTGAAACAGGTTGCAAAAAACTACAGAGCAGAACAGAAAATTAACTATTGGAGTCTATGTAAAGCGCTGGACGCTTTTTGCAGAAATCACAGCAATTTTAATCCTGTGCATTTCTACAAAAAAAAAAGGTAGCAAAAAATGCAAAACGCAGCAAAAAATAGTCATTTTTTTAGCTGTTTCTGACATGCACTGGACAAAAAAACTCAGTTTTATGAACGGTTTTCAGATTTGGTTTTAAGTGAGTTCAGTTTTTTGTCCAATGCTGTGTAGAGCTAGCCTAATGCTAATTCATCACAATATTCTATCTATGCAGTTTTAACTCTACTTTATGGCAGCTGTGTCATGTGATCCCTAGTCTGATCACCAATCCAGGTCTTACTCTACTGTACAGATAGGAAGTCAGTGTTTATGTTTAGGTCTTCCTGTAAACTACAGGATTACATGATCACCAAATACCTCCTGGCATCTGTCCGATTCCTCCCTTCCTTATTCCTCTCTATGTTCCCCCTTGTGAAGAGTGATGCTGAAGATACCATTTCTGCCTTTTCTAGGAGACCAAAAGTACAGTGATATCCTAGGTGAATCTTGTATATATCATATGCAATTCTATGCTTGCTAAAACAAGATTGTTGGAGTGCTTAATTATCCATACTGTGCAATCTGAGAGCAGCATGTGAAAGAGCAGGAACAATGGAGTAGATTGATAGGTAGTTTTGTGGGAAATGATTTGTATGTAATTGATTGAAATCCCTGTGCTGTCAGAATCTGCCCTGCAGTTCATGTCCACATCTGCATATGGTTTAGGGGCTGTGCAAATACTGGTTAGAAATCCGGTGCAAAACCGCCCGTCTGAGAACCCGTGCAGTTGGGACGCGGTTTTTCCCATAGAAGTCCATAATAAAAGTTGTCACCTGGTTTGCAGACTGTTTTCAAAACCGAAAACCATCTGAAAACCCATGCAGTGGGGACAAGTCCTTACTGGCTTCCTGCTCTGCCTGCCTCATCTCTGATCCAGTCCTCTTTCTCTATTACACATGCTGATCCTCTGAAATTTGAAAGGTCAGTGCATGACACTTGTTCTCTCTCCTACCTACTGTATCACAGGTTTCCTGTGGCTATTTAACCCATTAAGGACACAGCCAGTTTTGGCTTCCAGAGGTCACCTCATCTTGGATTCAACACCTCTCAGGGAACTTATCTAGGGGTTTATTGTGCATTTTCGGTGCACAGGTGTTCCATAGTTTTTTTTAGCATTTGACCATGAAAATAGGGGGAGGGGAGAGCATATTTCCGCCAGTCAGTACAATGATATCGATTTTATATGTTTTTTTTTTTACTTTTACACAATAGAAATGCGTTTATTAAAAAAAACAGCATTTTTATGTTGTCATATTTTTGACAGCCATAACTTTTTAATTTTGCTGTGTATGGAGCTTGTTTTTTTTGCGTGATGAGTTAATATTTTTTATTGGTACCATTATGGGGTGCATATTATGCTTTGATTGCTTTTTGGTAAAGTTTTTCTGAGGCATTTAGAACAAAATACAGCAATCCTGGTAGTGTTTTTTAGCTTTATTTTCTACAGCAGTCACCATGTGGTATAAATGACATGCTAGCTTTACTCAGCAGGTCAATACAATTCCAGCAATACCCAATTTGGATAATTATTTATGTTTTACACAATAAAAACAGTTTTATTCAAGCTGGAAAACACGTTTTTGCATCACCATAGTTTGAGAGCCATAACTTTTTTATTTTTCTGTGTACAGAGATGTGTGAGGGCTTGTTTTTTGTGGGATGAGTGGACGTGCTTTTTGGTCTAATTTTGGTCACTTTTAAATCAGTTTTTTGGGAAGTCAGGGTGAAAAAAATACTGCAATCCTGGTAGTGTTTTTATTTTTAACAGTGCTCACTGTGTAGTATATGTGACAAGCTAGTTTTACTGTGTGGGCCGGTAGGATTACGGCGATACTCAATTTATATATTTATATTTAAGCGATTTTAAAAAAAATGGGGTTTTATTGTGTAAAACAATATTTATGCATTATCTCCTGATAGTCATAACTTTTTAATTTTTTCTGTAAGCAGAATATTTAATGGATTATTTGCAGTATGAACCAATGTTTTAATTGGCACCACTTTGGCGTATATATGAGTTTTTAATCACTTTTTTAATTCCTTTTTTAGGGTGTGAAAAAAAAAAATTGGGAAAATTTTTTTGTTTTTTTTTTTTTGGCCCCACCCCAAAAAGGCAGGTTAATTAACATGACAGACTTATAGGGTAGGTTGTTACGCACACTGTGATACTACATATGTGTACTTTATTTTTTATTTTTTCGGGGTGATTGGCGTTTGTAAAGAAGAAAAGGGCGGTGTACGTGTTTTTATTTTATTTTCAAGTTTCTTCACTTTTATTTACATCCTTTTTTACTTTTTCCCCTTATGGGATTTGCATCAAAGATCCTCAGATCATGATAAAATAAAAACCCAAAAACAGGGGCAAAAACTGCTCTTTTCGGGGTCTCTATGGAAATTTTTAAATTCACCATGCTGGCCGTGCCCAAAAATAAATTTGGGGGTGGGGCATGATGAACCCAAGCCCGCATGGAAGGCCTTGAAAACCCTTGGCAGGTGTAAAGTATGGGACAGCGTGGTGTTCATGCGGCTGCTGGGAAATTTGAGACCAAAAGGGAAACTCGTCCTTCTGTTTTCTCCTTAGCTTTTTGGCATTCGCTAGTTCGCGGTAAAGCAAAAGGGGAAATTCCCCGGTGGGGCCCGAGGGTTGGGGGGATATTTTTGAAGTAAGCTTACATCCAAGGTCGTTAAAGGGTTACAGGGACACCTCCTTACTTTGGGAAACTCTCTTTGATGCAAAAATTCCCTAAAATTTTCTAGAGTTCTGCCTCCCGGGCCGGGACATTAAGTTTGTCCCCAAAAAGTGTTTATGAAAGGGTTTCAGTACTTGCAAAGCCCAGTTCCCTGATATGGAATTAAAGGGGAAAAAAACCCGGGGAAATTCTTGGGACTTGACTTCCCTTCCTGCTGTGGTTTTATGCACAAATCTGCAAGTGGTCCAGTAAATTCCCCCTCCTTTCTCCCCCGAGTCTTTTGCATGTGTTGGGGGTTAATGGGGTCTAGTGAGGGGGAGTAACTATATGACGGACAGCCTTCCTTGGAGGAGCATACAGAGATAGCTGTAGCACCACCCAATAGTCTCATAATTATCGTTAACAGGGATTTATATCAATAACTGACAATTTTTTACTTTTTCCCTGCCCAAATCCTTTTGTTGCTTGTGTACAAATGACTGTGCATTTAAGGGGGTTGTCCAGAATTTGAAAAAAGGCTGCTTTTTCCACAAAAATTATGACACCTCTCTATTAATTTTGTTTGGTAATACATTTCAACTTCATTGAAGTAAATGAGGCAGGACTGCAATACCTCCCACAACCTGAGGACAACTATAGTGCTGAATTACCATAGACATGTTTTTTTTAAAAATAATATTGAATTACATTGTTATTAATGTGTTAAACCCCCTTTATGATTTTTAAATTTGGGCCTTTTTTAAATGGGGGGTTTGGTCATTCCCATTCTGCTTTCCCAATTAAACCCCTTATCCCTGTAATTAAGGAAAATTTCCCAAATTTCTCTTGAGCTTTTGTCTATCCAGAGGCCCTTAGAAAATTGCTTTACATTTTTTTTTGACACTCTTCATCCCCGGATTTAAAAAAAATTCTCAAAATTTGCTTAATTCTTGTAGCTCCCAGCTCAGTTGGAATGCAGTGAGGAAAGGATCTTCACTTGACAGTGCTATTAGAGAGGGGCTCGCCAACGCCCTATAAATATTAAGTCTTGATCGAGAGGGGGTTTAAAAAAACTTTTCACATGGATCCAGAAAAACTTTCCCAACACGGGTTACAGCGCCCCCTATTTGTGGCCTGGGTGGACACCCCTTTTCGGGACAAGGCTTTTTTTATTTAAAATTTGTTTGTATGAGCCGCCAAAATGATAGGCGTGATGTCTGGAGTAAATTCGGAGAATTGCTTATCCAAAAGTATTGGGGGAACCTGTAAAACATCAAAATGCAAATATATTAAATTATGTCCTACACTTTTATTATAATTAGATCTACAGAAAATTTTAATTTTGGTGTTTTGCATAATTGGTACACATGTAGCTGAAACCCACTTTTTATTTTCAAAAATGTATTTTAAAGGGGTGTTTCACCCTTTCCCATTTCAAAGAGTACTTTCCCAACCAAACTTCAAGCTTCCCTTCCCGTTAAAGGGTGTGGACAGGTTTATAACAGGGATTGGCTTTTAAGCTGTGTATTGGTTTTGTGACTTGTTTTTCAAAAAAATTGCTAAAAAAAAGGGCTAAAAAGTTGGGGACAAAAAGGGGTACAGAGTCTAAAGGGGGAAAGGGTTTTTTACGGGCCCCATAGATAAACAAGCTCTGTTTCGGGGATAAAACATAGCAGGGGAGTGGGCCCTAACGTGGTCGAAAAAGGGGAGCTGGAGCAAAGAGGGGAAAGAAAGAAACAGAGGGTTTGGTTTTTTTACTTAGGGGAAACTTGTGTAAACAAGAAAGGGGACTGATTTTCTTGCTACTTAAAAAAAGCAAAAAACAGAAAAGCCCAAATTTTTTAGTAAAAAGTCTTTTATTTTTCCTTTGTCTACATGAGAAACCTGTTCAAAAACATAAATTTTTAATGGTGTAAATTCAATACAATATTGTGACAGGTACCCAAAACCCTCAAAAAACCCGCACCCGAAAAATTTAAAAAATTATTGGGTGGTAGAGCTGTTTTTAGGTTAAACACCACCCAGGGCAGAAAGAAGAATAATAAGTATTGTAGGGGTTTTCAGCTCAGAGGTAGTCACGGTAAGTGCATACACAGGTTTTGAGGTGCAAACAAACAAAAATGTATTGCCTCTTGGACGCAAAACAAACATTTTATTTTTACAT
This sequence comes from Phyllomedusa bahiana, assembly GCA_025379985.1. Lineage (NCBI taxonomy): Eukaryota > Metazoa > Chordata > Amphibia > Anura > Hylidae > Phyllomedusa > Phyllomedusa bahiana. Next base: position 46,573 of record JAODAL010016129.1, read on the forward strand.
GTTCACTTTTTTCACTCTTTTACACATTTTTTTTCCTTGTCCCATGTTATTAATGTAAATACACAAAAAAGACCCCAAAAAAAACAAAAAACATAAACATATAGCAGTATTGTGGACAAAGCCTCAGAAGGAGGAGTATGCAAAAAAATCATCAACACCAAAAAAGGGGGTTTTCAGCCTCAGAGTGGTTTTTTGCTTCCGTTCAAAAACTATTGTTTGCTCACTGTGTAGGGTATTGTTACTTGTCTTACTTTGCCAATTTATGCTTATCATTATGTTTTTTTGAAATCCTTTATTCCTCTCTGGCTTTCTCCCGTTTTTTGTTGTGATCTTTACCTTTTTGGTGTGATTTTTTTGTCTTTTTTTTGTATTTACATTAATTAAATTTTTTCTTTTAGGTAGGGTTTTTTTCTTGGCCAATTTTTAGAACCCAATTTTCCTATCCATGTTGATTTTGTGTTTTGCGGTTCATAATAATATGTTGTAGTATTATTGTACTGCAATGTATTATAGAATTGTTACTCGCCCATTAAACCCACTTTGGCAGAGCCAAAATTTTTTTGTACACAGACAAACGGAGGTCTTATTTTGCTCCTTTTCATGCAACTATTGGATATTATCACGTTGAGGGTGTCTGGGTTTACAGATTAAATATCCCTTTCTCTATACTCACCCCTAAAAGCGGTCATTATTGAATCATCTTGGGGGTTAAATAGCGGATCCAGTGTTTTATGAGCGCCAAAGCTAGGGTCTCAAATAGTTGGATCAAAGCTCGTTGAGTGAGTGCCAAAGCCCACATCATGCCAGCACCGTACCTGTATGCATTATATACCAGAGCATTATATACCTTCCCACTGTACCTTAAAAGTACAGTACAAATCATAGTACCTACTCCTCATACTTCTCATCTGCCCCCCAAAATAACTTTGCTGGTCACAGGTTGACACACATTACATAAATAATTCCTGACAGAGTATCGTGAAATCATATGGTATGTTAGTGTCGACACACCAGTTCTAAATAGATATAGAGAGGTGTATAATGTAACAGTATGAATGAAAGTGTTATGCACCAAACCTTGTATGGTGCATAGAGTTTAATGTGACAAACTTTGTATGACCATTTTGTATCAAACTTTGGCACATTATAGGCGATTTAGAATGAGTGGTGCCATCCATAGAACAGTGTGCCAGCGCCAAAAAAATATCGCATGCGAATTTATAGATGTCATAGATTTTATTCAGAGCTGGTCTTCTCATGCAACACATCTTGGGATATGCTGAGACAAGGAGGAAAGCTGAAGAAGGAAACAACTGTATGTTAAAATAAAAGAAATGATAAGGAAAGACACTTATTTATGGTAAATTTGGTGCTGAGATTAATACAGAAATGCATTGAAATTTTCCTGTAAAGCTTCCATTATTTTATCCACATTCTGTATATATAAAACCTTGTATGTTGCATTTAGTTAATACCCTGAATTTCTACTTTAAACTGAATTATCGGCTAAAAAACATGTCACATCTATGAAGTTCAGTATAAACAATTGTACTGGATGGAATGACAATACTGATATTTTGGGTGAAGAATATGGAAAATAAATAAAAGGGGAATTTCAAATATAAACAATATAAGATTTCATGTTCAGTAACACAACAATTGATTGGAGCAGAAACAGTATATCTGCTATTTTTATCAAAACTTGACAAGCTTGAAAAACAAATGCCAGGTTTTCAGATAAAAGCTTAAATAGAAGCTGAGCCGTTATCACTGGCATAATTACCATATTTCACTGGCCCTCATGTAAAATATGAAATGCCAACCATATAACATTTATCATTTCAGGTAGCAAAACCAGATGAAACAGGACAGCGTAGTCCAATAACTCAGAGAAACATCAAACCATGTCCCTATTACAAAATGTAACAATTGTAAGATTATATGTTATGAGATTGGACTTTTATGGATAAAGCAATATCAGTTATGTGTAACTTTTTAATTAATTTTTTTAATTGACAAAAAGGAGTGGTTGAAATTTTAATATCCAAGTAAATTTTGAACGTCTAATTTGTTACATATTTTTAAAGCTTAATTAAAAAATACTAACCCGCTGTAACGCAGGAGTGGATTCGCTGGGCCAACGCAAGCGATGATGACTAAGCCACGCCAGAGAACGGAGTTTAAGTAGCCCCGTATTCACCAGAGCCGTCGCAAAGCGGGTTGACATGCTGCGGCGTGAGGCTACAGGTCCGTTACCCCCCCTGACGAGACTTTCTTGTGATGGCGGCCGGGTACACGTGGTATCAGAATCGTAATCCAAAGTGACGTCGGGACAGGCAGGAGGTCAGGGCAGGCAGCAGAGGTTCGTGGTCAGAGACAGGCCATACGGTCAGCGGCAGGCGCAAACAGGCAAGGTCAAGAAATCGTAAGCAGGCGGTCTTGTACAGACGGGTAATTCAGAACAGGACTACGAACACTATAAACCCCAAGGTAAGCACCACCCAACGGACCTGGCAGAAGTGCTGGGGCGTATCACTTAAATCGAACCACGCGCCGACAATTGACCAATTACGGGGCACTTAGCCCTTTAAATCATAGAGAAGCGCCGCGCGCGCGCGCCTAATGCACATGGCACGCGCCCAGCGGCCGGACAAGGTGGGGACAGCTTTCACCGGAGCGCGGACGGGTAAGGGAAGCGGCGCCGGGCCCGGGACAGCTTGAGCGGGGTGGTCCGGGCATCTGACTAGCCGCCGCGCACGGAACCCCCTGCGAGCAGGGTGACGGCCACGGGGGGCAGCGGCGCCCGCGACCCCCATGACACCCGCTTTCACCAGCTACGCGATACAGCTATGGGGACACAGGTGGTGCCTTCATATGCTAATCTATTTATGGGTTGTTTTGAGTAAGAATTTATTTTATTAGACCATAAGTTTAAACCAAACATTATCCTTTACTGGAACTTTATCATGACCTCTTTTTTATTTAAAAGGGATCAAAGGAAGATGCAAATGCTTTTATCAAAATTTTAAACTCAACCAACTGGGGGATACATTTATTATGTCTTTTCATAAAAAGAAATAGCATTCTTAGATTTAATAATCAAAATTCAAACAATTACCTCCATTTTTTTCAAAGAGGTAAATAGTAATACAGTAGTTACTTGCATTACAGCAGTGGTCGCTACAAACCATGGAAAAACAATATCGTATGGTCGATTTAGACAAATACGGAAAAACTGCACATTGGACAAGGATTTTGAAACTCAGTCTAATGTCATCTCAAACCAATTCAGCCCCCAAAAATATTCCCTCATTAAAGGGGTTTTTCCACAATGCAAAGTCTAATGGCCCAGTCAGCTTTTAGCTAGGTGCCAGCTAAATGTACATGAGAATGAGGAGTTCAACGCTTGTGGCCATGTGCCTCATTCACTTCTAAGGTAACTCCCGAATACAGCCGGGTGCACACACTATACTCCGAAGCGCCTATAGAAATGAATAAGGAGGATGGCCACAAGAAAAGTCCTACTCATTCGCGTTCCTGATCGTCTTGCAGCTAGCAAGGAGACGACCGCGCCACTAGACTTGCATCTAAAATATGTCACAAACTGCATGTAAAAACTTACATATAAATATGAGAATAAAGTCAATAATTTTGAATCCTATTTAATTACTACTTTTATTACAGACCATGAAGAAACACGCAATGTTTAAAAAAAAAAAAATACACTGGTCTGTCCTATATCTGAACTCTTTGGGGGACATGTATTGTTGCCCAACCAATCAGAGTTCCCCTTAAATTTCATATAGTTCTCTGAGAAAATAAATGGGAGCTCTGATTGGTTGCTATGGGCAACAAAGAAAGTCTTAGACCAAGACAGTTTTCATACATGATGCCCTTAGTGTATGTTCACACGGCATATTGCATCTGGCACAGGTATCTATTGATATCGCGCCATTTTCGGCGCTTCCTGTCATTTTGGCGACCAGCAAATCAGCTTAGAGAATAGAGCAGGGTGAGCTGGGTGTGCGACGTCATGACTGTGATGTGTATGTTGTGATTTGGCTGAAAAATCACAAGAGACCTCGTTTTGACAAAAAACAGCCCCTTCCTGTACAGCATCAGTGTGTTATTGTGTTCATTAAGAGGCAGGACGTGTGCAGCTTTCTCCTCAATACAGCCAGCGACACAGTTCTCTTTGTTCACAACAAGACAACTATGATTTTAGCTGTGAACATTAGAACATAAGTAGATATAGAGAATTTCAGTTTTTTAGGTTAGTTAGGCTGAACTTTGAAAGAAGCATATAGCGCAGTACACCGCGGGGGGAAGGGGGTGCGGGCGAACACAGACAACAGGCTGGCAAAGCAGGCTTTATGAAGGAGAGTGTATATTGTGCAGTCCAGACTGCATTGAACTGCATTGAAATGGCTTTTTATTAACCAGTTTTTGGTGTGAAATAGTACCTTGTATTTTTGTGCAGGCCTGTACTTATATTAGGATACAGAACTTTTCCAGTAACTGCAGGTGTATTATAGGTGCAAAGCCCACCTTTTAATATCATACAAAACAATTTAATTAGGGTTTTTTTTTTCACTTTTGTGCACCCAGTTATTACAAAGACCCACTTTGGTACTTACCAATAGGATACAGAACTTTCCAGTTCACCCGCAAGTGTATTTCAAAGGTGCCAAAAACCACCTTTTATTACCGTCAACACCAATTAATACGGTTTTTTTTCCACTTTTGCCGCAGGTCCATTTTTTGCTCAAAAGAGCCACCTGTACTTAAATATAGAACAGAATTTTCTAGTAACTGCTGTTGTATTCATTGGATGCAAAACCCCACCTTTTCTTATCATATACATTTAAATAGCTGTATTGCACTTGGTTCGCTCCCAGTTTTGTTCAAGAGCCACCTTGACTTAAATTTGAATACAGTAAATTTTGTAGTTTAACTGTTGGTGTAATCATCTGGTGCAAAAACCACCATTTGTTTACTGTATAACTTTTAAATAGCTGTATTTGCACGTGGTGCGGCCCTAGTTTTTTTCAAATAACCACGTTGTACCACAATCCTGATATGAAAATTTCTAGCACTGTACTCGTTTGTCATTGCTGCAAAAAAACCGCAATATTCTCAATCGTGGTAACTTTCTGAATAGTTTTATTGGTGCTTGGTGAATCTCGTTTGGCGCAGATAGAGCACTTGGATGATAGTTGTTAAAACTATCAATTCCTAGTCCCACTGGGCAGTTGAAAATCCCTGGGACGGAAGGAAGAACACTGTTGATTTTGTCTTATGGCTCTTCCACCAGACCACATTACACAGTATCGCTAGAAACATTTCAGTTTCTAATCTAGTTGCTGTAGGAAATTAAGGGATTTAAGAATAGCTGTAAATTGCCGTCCTTTTAATAGAGACATTCAAAACTCTTCCATACCTTCTTAAAATATTATCTTTCTGAACCAATGGAGCGAAATGCAGTTGTAAGCTAGCAAAAAGGGGTATACGAGGGAGAGGTACAAGAGAAGGTGCTCCAACCAGAGCTGGCTACAACACGCAAGCCAGCGGAATCGTCAGGTTGCAGACCATCAGGCCAGTCCATCACGTGGTCAGGGCCCTGTGAATCTCATAATGAACAGCATCGCCAATCTGTTTCTTCAGTGTTTAATGCAACCTGCACCAGCAGTCTTACCTCCTCGTCCATCCAGTCACGGCCACAAATATCGTCATCATCATCATCGTCCAAGCCTGGAGGACCCAGTACGTTATATCAATGTCCAGTAGAAACATAAAATGGTGGTTAAAATAGACTCCATATTTCTGGCACTTTTAAATCTGGGGGTCATGCAAGGTTGGGGCTCATGCTGCGGCCCAGGACAGTAATCAGAGTCCAATGACCATGTTCATATAATGGTGGTGAAAAGACATGATCCTTTTCCGCACATTTATTAAAATCTGGGGGTCATGCAGGGTTTTGGGGGCTCCCTGCTGTGGCCCAGGACAGAAGTCCAATGTCCAGTTCAACCTAAAAAATGGTGGTTCAAAGACTCCATTTTTCAGGCACTTTTTAATCTGTGGGTCAGACAGGTTTAATAGGGTCATGCTGTGGCCCAGGACAGTTAAGACAATGTCCAGTTCAAACTAAAATGGTGGTTCAAAGACCAACGTTTTTTCCAGCACTATTTAAAGTCTCTGGGGGTCAGACAGGTTTAATAGTCATACTGTGGACCAGCCAGAATAGTCCAATGTCCAGTTCACTAAAATGGTGGTTAAAAGACTCCTTTTTTCCAGCACTTTTTTAATCTGGGGACAGATAGGTTTAAGGGTCATGCGCTTCCAGGAACAGGTATAGTCCCAATGTCCAGCTTCAAGTTAAATTATGGTTCAAAAATAACTGCCTTCTGGCACTTTTTTAAGTAGTTGGTCAAGCAGGATTAAGGGTCATGATGTGGGTACAAGACGCAGGGAAAGTGATATGTCTGTGACTTTTATAACCTAATGTGTTGCCTAAGATGTAGCACGTATCCATTTGACTGTTGTGGATGTTAATTCCAGCTTCTCCAGCCCTGTTTGGGTGTAAGAAAAAGGTGTTGTTCCTCTCCCATAGACTTTAATGGTCATCGGCAATAATCTTATATCGACTATCGGAAATCGTCTTGATAATCGACGATATTGACTATCGACCCGATGACGATAGTCAACGTAATCGCTGATCACTAATGACTATGATTTTACACAGCACTCAATATGTGCTGGACTTGTCTGATGATTTTACCGTATTTGCACGGTGTAGTTCGGTGCAGCTACGTGCTGAAGTACAACCCACAAATACACCATGTGAACATACCCTTATTTAAAAGACAAACCAAAAGTACCAAAAATTACCTATAGAAAAGACTATCTTGGCTTCGAGCATCCTCAAACATAGTAATCTAAATGAAACTAAAGAAAAGAGTTTATTTCAATGTAGAATGTTTTCTGTAGTAGAACTATGCTGTCACCCACATCAACGTCAGATAATATCTATGTTTAAATTCAGTATAACCAATCAGAAATTCCCTATTCAGTTTTCATTTTCTTGTCAATCCATGGCTGTAATTTATTTACTCACTTGTCATTGTAGTAGCCAGTACATTGGACGAACCACAAAAGACGTATACCAACTGTACATATCAAGAAAGGTTACAAGCTACATAGCTTTTCCCATCATTTTACTATTACTTATCCAAATGGACCTCAAAATTTTAATGTTACCCCAATAGATTTCATTCCTTTAAACATAATTAATCGCTGTGCAAAAATCAATCGAAATAAATGTATTGGATATATCAGTTAAAAATTAGGGCCTTGTGTATGAAAACTGTCTAGGTGTAAGACTTTCCTTGTTGCTCATAGCAACCAATCAGCGTTCCCCTTTCATTTCATATTGGTGCTCTAGACCTAATGAAAGGGGACTCCTGACTGGTTCTATGGGCAACAGAGAAAGGTCTAAGGCCTAGACCTGTTATTCAAACATGCCCCCCCCTTCATGTCCAAAACGGATATCAGGCTAGGTTCACATGGCTTATTTGCAGAGCGTAATTACGCACCGCAATTACGCCGTGTGGCCGGGGGCGGGAGCGGGGGGCCGTATACGCCGTTGGTAATTCACATGTCACTTATCTCCCCCCTCGGCGTATTCGCCGAGCGGGGAGAGGAGACGTAATCCCATAGTTCTCTATGAGAACTGTGGATTACCGTAATGACTGTGGACGTATTCCAGCCGTAATATTGCGCACATTCCGGCACGTAAATACGGACTGAAATACGTCCAATTTTAAGCCGTGTGAACATAGCCTCAGAGACAGAGATTATTATTTGTAAAATAACATTCATGTTTAGAAACAAACATATATTTTACTTTTTAATAATTTAAGATTATTTTCCCTTTAGATTATAATTGATTAGATCGGCAGGTGTGTATTCAAAATCTTATGAATCTTTTGTACGGTAAGGATACAGGATACTGTTTTTAAAGAGAACCTGTCACAATAGGTTAAAGCCCACCACTTGCTAAGGCAGCACAACTAGTGACAGACCTGCTGTTTCCGTGTTTTGTGTCCCTTATTCTGTAAAATGCTGGAGTTTTTGTGTTTTCATGCTCAAATCTGCAGTTTTCAGCCAGAAAGAGTCATTCGAAGAGTCATTCAAAGATTCAGTTTTTCAACCCCCCGCCCACCTGAGGCTAGCCCCGCCCACCCTCAACTGATATACCTATTGAGTATAAGTTGCAGAGCTGTGGTCAGTGGACCGAGGTCTGGGGGCCAACATTTCACATGCCAAATTTCTAAGTTGGCAATTTTAGAAGTGCAATCCTCAGAATTATCCCTGAATTTATAACGCAAACTTTTGGCTCCGTAATATCATCTGACTAGCCTTCTTAATTTTCTTCAATCACAGACGTCCTGGTCTTGGAGACAGCAAGAGTCCCAGCATCCCACGGCATTATATGACTAGGCTGTCTCTGCTTAGTTTAAATGGTAACGTCCTGTCCGTGGAACAGCAAGGTCCCAGGCATCCCACCGCAAATATGTCTAAGCTGTCTCTGCTTTAGTATTTAAAATGTAACATTTTTGTTCTAGAATTTTCCGAGCCCAGTTCTGACTTCCATAATTTTATCCTGTGTTTTATTTGTATAGCCATCAATTCCAGATACTCCCCTTGAAGTTTCTGCACTGTGCAGAGCTATTCTTGTAGCTCCACCCAGTTTACGACACCTGAAGGGGGCCCCCAAATGCTCATTTAGAACTCATCATAGTTGAGTATAAGTGCAAGAGCTGTGGTCAGTGGACCGAGGTCTTGGGGGCCAATTTCACGTGCCAAATTTCTAATGGCAAATATAGAAGTGCCAATCCTCAGAATATCCCTGAATATAGCCGGAAGGGAACAGAAGGAGAAGGGACTCTCAGCCTTATTGTACTTGCTACAGCTTCTTTGCAACTCCTGAATTACATGCTTCTATTACTATCTACCTTGCAGCCAATCTGCCACCCTATCTTAACACCTATCTTGCCCTCAGACAAGTTTATCCCAATAAGCTCCTCTCTCCTACCCTCACGCTATGTACTCATCCCCACACGCTATTTTCCCTTTTCAACCACCGCCCCAAACCTCCAGCTCACACTTTACCTGCACAAACGCCTTTCATATTCATCACTAGACCCATCTGAATAGTCTCTTTTCAATCTCCTGCTTCACCGCTGCAGGGGACATCTCTCCCAACCCCGGGCCACCTTCCTTTACTGCTCATCCAACCTCCCTCCTCAGCCTCCAATAGAAACACCCTGCTTACCTGCTTGCCATTCGCTGTTTTAAAATAAACGTCTTTTTCTCTGCCCCTTTTAAGTTCTAAATGGAACGCCCATCCGTCTGCAAACAAACTCACTGCTGTTCAGACCTTTTTCTCTCCAACTCCCTCAACCTGCTGCCCCTCACAGAACATGGGCTCCAGCAATCTGACACCGCTTCCCTTGCCGCTCTCACTATGGAGGGCTAACACTTCAACCCTACCCCCAGACCTGAGAACAGGCCAGGGTGGAGAGTTGGCAAACTCTCTTCTCCACACTGCACTTACCAGGTCTTACTCCTCCTGCCCACCCACCCTCCACTTTCCCCTCCTTTGAGGTCCACACCCCTCAGACTCTTTCACCTTTTTCCATCAGAGTCGCAGTTGTCCTACAGACCCCCCGCTCTCCCCCGCCAGTTTCTGGATCATTTTGCCGGCTGAGCTCCCAACACTCCTACTCTTCTGAAATGCCCACTCCTCATCATGGGTTATTTCAACATTCCCCATTGATTGACCCCATGTCACCTTCTGGCCTCACACAGTTTCTTTCAATTAACCTCCCTCCATCGGTCTCTCGCAGTATTACTGATCTCCCCAACCCCCCCACAAAGGATGGGAACTCTCTGGATCTGGTCGTTCCTGTCATCATTCCCAATATCTAACTTCCACTAATTCTCCTTATGCTCTCTCTGACCCACAACCTTATCTCCCTTCAATTATCACTAATTCGCAGCCTTCTCTGGACAAACCTGCCCATCATCCATTCAGAAATATCCCTCCATTAATACTCAGGAACTCAACAGACACCAATACAGTACCTCACTGCCCCCAATCTTCCTCCCTCTCCTTCCAGACCAGGCTTCAAACGTTACAATGAATACTCTCACAACCGACCCTGGACAAGTTGGCACCACTCACCAAACAGCCACCGCACCACCAGAGTACAGACGCCCGCAAGGACCTTACACACACCTCAGAACTCGTTTACTCCAGCGATTGTTCCAGTGTGCTGAGCGGCAGGTGAGAAAGCCAAAGCTACCTGCAGACTTTCTCCATACAAATTCATGCTCAGGACTTATTCACACGCATCATTCAGTGCGCCAAACAAAAATATTTCACCTCCTCATCTCCCACACTACATCAACAACCCAAAACGCCTCTTTGACCACCTGTCCACTCCCTCCTAATGCCTAAAGCTCATGCTCTGGTCACTGACCTCTGTGACTGAAGACCTGGCCACCACCTTCAAAGACAAAATGAAATAATCCGCAAAACATCACATCACAATCCCAATAATACCCATCCTTGTCCCACCCCGCACAGTCCTCATCTACTTCGCACCCTTGACCCCACGACAGAGAAGAAGTGTCCAGGCTTCTCCTGTCTCTTGCCCCGCCACACTGCTCACTGACCCCATTCCATCCCACCTCGTCCAGGTCCTATTTCTCAGCTGTCCTCTCTCACCTTACTGGCATATCTGTAACCTTCCTCCTCCTCCACTGGGAATCTTTCCATCTTCCTTCAAACACCGCCATCATAAACCCCTTTACTAAAAACGCCCTCCTGGACCCCGTCCTGGCTGATACCTACCGACCAGTCTCTAACCTACCCTTCATCTCTAAAACTCCTGGATACGCTTGGTCAGCTCTGCGCCTAATCCGCTATCTCTCTGCTAACTCTCTTCTTGACCCCACTGCAATCATGTTTCCGCCACCCTACACTCCACTGAAACTGCCTTAGTTAAAGTCTCAAATGACTCCTAACTGCAAAATCTCAAGGGTAACAACTCCTTGCCCCTTCTCTTGATCTCTCTGCAGTAAAACAAAAAAAACATTTGACACTGTGGATCACCAACTTCCCTCGAGCATGCTCAGCACCATTGGCCTGCAGGACACCACTCTCGCTTGTTCTCGACGCTTCCTCCCTGACCAGCTCCTCTGTGTCTCATTTTCTGGTTCCACTCCTCTTCCTCTTGCTGTTGGAGTTCCTCAGGGAATCAGTTCTAGGTCCCTCTCCTCTTTTCATTGTACACAGCCCCATTGGGACGAACATTCAGTAGATTTGGCTTCCAGTACCATCTCTATGCGGATACACCCCAATTATACAACCCCTCCCTGACATCATACAAGCCTGATACAAAACACCAGTGAACTGTCTGTCCGTCTGTCCCCTCTGACAACATGTCCTCATCTCCCATCTGAAACTAAACTCACTAAGACTGAACTTCTTGTCTTTCCGCCATCTACTAACAACCCCCCCCCTATTCTTTTCTGTATGGGGTTCCACAACCATTTCTCCTAAGGCAGCAGGCCTCCGCAGTCTAGGGGTTTTATTTGATTCTGATCTGACCTTCTCCCCATATATCCAATCCTTTCCTCTCCTGTCAACCTGCACCCAGAATATCTCCAAAAACCGTCCATTTCCACTGTGGAAAACGACTCAAACTCACATTACTGCTCTTATTTTTCTCGTCTTGACTACAGCAAACTCCTGCTTAAGTCTCCCTTCTGCAAACTCTCTCCCGTCAGTACGACCAATCGGTCCAGAATGCAGCAGCCAGGCTGGTCTTTCTCTCCAGCCGCTATAACTGATGCCTCTACCCTGTGATCAGTCACTGCACTGGTTGCCCATCTCCGTACAGGATACTGTATAAACTCAGCATGCTCACCCATAAAGCTCTCCACAGCGCTGCTCTCCTCACATCACCTCCCTAGTCTCTGTCTGACCGCCCTACCCGGGCTCTCCGCTCAGCTGATGATATCAACTACATTCTCTCAATCATCCGAACCTCCCATGCCCGGCCTACAATATTTTCACACGGTGGCACCAATTCTCTGGGAATATGTACTGGCGGGCATCAGGCACATTCCACAACCCTCACAGTTTATAAGAGGGCCCTGAAAATAACATCTTCCGGGACTGGCCACCAAGAACCCAAACTGCTATCACACACATCTGTCACTCCCTGCCACTGGGCACACACAGGCACTTATCTTATAAGATGTATTGTACAGTCCTGGGTGGCAGGTTCCATCCATTTTTACATGTACCCCCCCCTATTTATGAAACATGGCCGGACCATTGTAAACATGGACACTTCTTACCGTAAGTTCACCCATACACCCTAATAGATTGTAAGCTCATCCGACATGCCAGGGCCCTCACACCTTGTGTCTCATTTGTAAGTACTTTTAATGTGTCATACTGTATGTTAACCCTGAATTTTGTAAAGTGCGGGCGGAATATGGGGGTGGGGTTTGGCGCTATAGAAATAAAGATTATATTATTATTACTTTGAATAGTAGAAACATGTGAATAACTGTCATTGGGCGGGGTTGCCGTTGGTGTCAAAGGGCTAACACCTGCTGATGATAAGATTTTGAGGGTAAATCTCTAAAACTGCTGCATCTTACAGAATAAGGGAACCAGCACTGGGAACAGCAGGTCTGACACTAGCTTGTGCTGTCCTCAGCAAGGGGGGCATAACCTATGATACAGCTTCCCTTTAATTATGAGGAGATTTGTCTCTTTTTGTGGTGGTGGGAGGGTTGGTGGTTCTTTTTTTAATAAAATTAACTGTGCAATATAAATAACAAGTTGTGATATATATTGTGGGGTGTATTTTGTAATTGTGGGGTGTATTTTGATGAATAATGGTGCTGCAATATGCCCGAAATACGCTCCGCAATTACGGTAATTCATAGCTCTCATAGAATGAATGAATTACCTCTAGGAATTACCTCGGTGTTCTCCGACGCCATTTGAACGGCGGGTGAAAGAAGTGACATTTCACTTCTTCCTGGTGTTTACACGCTGGGGATGGTAGAAGTGGGCCCGGCCCTGCAGCATTTTAGAAGTATCCGCTGGCCAACGAGTACTTCTGAAACACCCAGCGTTTTGCGGCGCGCACTGGTACGCACAGCAAGACGCCGTGTGAACATAGCCTTAGAGAGAATTCATTCTTTTGCTACATTTAACTTGAATATTTGTGCATCCATAGAGCACTGAACGTTAATATATTACTGGATAACGCTCTTACTAGCGTCAGAAAGAAATGTTTTTATTTACGTATTGCTCCTATTTTTTTGAATGAGATAATTTACAGGTTCTTCTTATTATACCATTTTATTGCTACAACTGTTCGTAGAGCCATTTTCTTGTAACAATTTTACTTAATTTGTTGCTATGAAATTACTATTCTGCTAACCGCTACCCTGAATACTGTATATAAGATTGCGTGCAGAGTATTGCACTCTACTAGTAAAGCTCTGTTTAGAGTTAGAAAGGGGAGTTGCTAGTAAGTTTTAAAAGAGTTGTTTAGCACCATTTGTGTTGTTGGACCTGAGGAAACGCATACCAGCATGAAACGTGTAGTCCTTTCCTGAGGTTTCAAAAAATTGTCCATGTTTATTTAACTATCCAGTCTAGCACCATATTTCCCTAATTATTTGCTCACACTGATAAAATTGTGAAATAAATACATTACTGATTCCTGCCTACAATACTGCAATTTGAAGTGCCAGGGAAGCTTGACAGCTGCTGAAACTGTTTAAACTATGTGCCTTAGGAGAGCTGCGCCTCCAGCACTGCGCAACATAAACAGGTTAGTGGGATACTAACTGACAGAAAATCATTTATTCATATGATCTACACTAGGAGCTAGTTCAATTAAGCTGAATGTTACTGAGATAAAAGAATACAAGTGCTGTAAATCATGGTGATGTAGAGGGGAACAAGTCACCAGCAGAGTGAAGGCTGCAGGTGGATCTGCACAACAGTGAGTAAATGTAAGTAGCATGTAAGCTACATACAGTGTTAAAAAGAAACAGAGATCTAAATAACTATAACCCACTCTAGGAGCCCAGTACAAATATTAAAAGTAAAACAAATCCATATCTGGTGCTCCAGAAAAAAGAAAAAAAATTGAAAAAAATTATATTAAAGTATTTGGTTTGTATGTATGTATGTAATATATATATATATATATATATTATATATATATATATATATATATATATATATATATATATATATATATATTGGAAAAATAAATATTATATATAATATATATATATTATATATATTATATATATATATATATATATATATATATATATATATCGTAAGGCGGCAGCAGCAGGAAGGGTATATAATGGAGTATATATCACAGCCAGGTTCCTGGCATGCACCATTAGTAGTTCAGACACATGCCACCAAGGTAAGGAGCCTTGGTGGAATGGAAGGCCAAACTTAGAAAGGTGTCGACAGTATAGGCTGTTGACATACAATTAGTATGTTAGCATGGCCTCCAGCCATTTCCGGGACGGCCTTTCATTGGGAGTAAGCAAAGAGTGGGCTGGGTGCTTACTGCTCATGTTCCACTCCAGGCTTTACCTGGCCTTTATAAGTCATTAGGTAAGCTGACTAGAGGTGCCTACAACCCCAGACTACCTTTAACAAACTTGTGTACTCTAAGAGGAAAATAAATCTTCTTTATATCCTGACTAAAGCAGATTCAAAAGAGCAATGTATTTGCTAATAGTCTCCATTTACCTTTATAGGTATCAATAATATCAAAAATATGCTGACCAAATATAAAACATAAAATTAGGACAATAAAGTCCGTTAATGTGCCAAAAATAAGACATGTCTTAATAACAAAGTAATCCACTTCGCATGTTACAGTTTATGACATGTGATCTAATAATTTATCCCCCTAAAGACAAGACTATAATAACCTTCAATAATTGTATACAGCTCTATAACTATTTATAGTAAAATGAAGCCTTAGTTCCAAATATGAACATTAAACGGAGTCAGTCAGAACTTTTGAGCTTATCACAGCTATATATAGGTCACATGAAAGCAAGCTTAAAGTGATCCAGAAAACCACAAAACAAAGTGGAATTACTGCCTAACCCACCCACATACAGTGAAGGAAAAAAATATTTGATCCCTTGCTAATTTTGTAAGTTTGCCCATTGACAAAGACATGAACTATCTATAATTATAAGGGTTGGTTAATTTTAACATTGAGAGATAGAATATCCAAAATAAAATCCAGAAAATAAAATTGTATAAATTATTTGATCCCCTACCAATCATTAAGAGTTCTGGCTCCTACAGACCAGTTAGATGCTTCTAATCAACTCGTTACCTGCATTAAATAGACAGCTGTATAAAAGATTCCTGTCCTCAGACTCAATTAATCAGTCAGACTCTAACCTCTACCAACATGGGCAAGACCAAAGAGCTTCCTAAGGATGTCAGGGACAAGATCATAGACCTACACAAAGCTGGAATGTGCTACAAAACCATAAATAAGATGCTGGGTGAGAAGGAGACAACTGTTGGTGCAATAGTAAGAAAATGGAAGAAATACAAAATGACTGTCAATCAACATCGATCTGGGGCACCACTCAAAATCTCACCTTGTGGGGTATCTTTGATCACAAGGAAGGTAAGAGATTAGCCTTAAACTACACGGGGGGAACTTGTTAATGATCTCAAGGCAGCTGGGACCACAGTCACCAAGAAAACCATTGGTAACATATTACGCTGTAATGGTTTAAAATCCTGCAGTGCCCACAATGTCCCCCCTGCTCAAGATGGCACATGTGCAGGCCCATCTGTTTGCCAATGAACACCTGGATGATTCTGTGAGTGATTGAGAGAAGGTGCTGTGGTCAGATGAGACAAAAATTGAGCTCTTTGGCATTAACTCAACTCGCTGTGTTTAGAGGAAGAGAAATGCTGCCTATGACCCAAAGAACACTGTTCCCACTGTCCAGCATGGAGGTGGAAACATGTTTTGGGGGTATTTCTCTGCCAAGGGCACAGGACTACTTCACCGCATCTATGTGAGAATGGATGGAGCCATGTACCGTAAAATCCTGAGTGACATCCTCCATCCCTCCGCCAGGACATTAAAAATGGGTCATGGCTAGGTCTTCCAGCAAGACAATGACCCAAAACATACAGCCAGGGCAACAAAGGATTGCTTAAAAAAAGCAAATTAAGGTCATGGAGTGGCCTAGCCAGTCTCTAGACCATAATCCCATAGAAAACTTATGGAGGGAGTTGAAGCTCTGAATTGCCAAGTGAAAGCCTCAAAATCTTAATGATTTAGAGATTATCTGCAAAGAGGAGTGGACCAAAGTTCCCCCTGACATGTGTGCAAACATCATCATCAACTACAAACTGCTATGATTGCCAACAAGGGTTTTGTATTAAGTCTTGTTTCCAAAGGGATCAAATACTTATTTCTCACTGCAAAATGCAAATCAATTTATATAATTTATACAATGTGATTTTCTGGATTTTATTTTGGATATTCTATCTCTCAATGTTAAAATTAACCTATCCTTAAAATTATAGACTGTTCAGGTCTTTGCAAGTTGGCAAACTTATACAATCAGCAAGGGATCAAATAATTATTTCCTTCACTGTTTCAAAAAGTTGTCCATCTGTTTATTTAACCATTCAGTCTAGCATCATATTTCCCTCATTTTTTGCTCACACTGATAAAATTATGAAATAATTAAATTACTGATAGCTTCCTACAATACAGCAATTTGAAGAGCCAGGGAAGCGAGGCAACTGCCGAGACTGTTTGAATACTGTTCGAATTTACTGACCGGTATTTTGTCATTTTTTTTTTTATGTAAAGGGGGATGGTTTCTGGCCGCAGTTTGCGGATTCAGCTATTCTCCTTTAACATTGAACAGTTCATGTTCTGCCCGAAAACCTGGCATTAGAATCTATCGGCCATGACTGCACCTTGAGCTTTGTCACATACCCCCCTTCTCTGCCAAAAGCCAAGGGACTGATCTCCTTCAGCCTCTAAACAGTACACCCTTGATAGAGCATCTGCATTTCCATGCAGTTTTTCTAGTTTATGTTCCACATTAAACCTAAAATCATGTAATGTTAGAAACCAGCGTGTTACCCTGGCATTATTTCCTTTCTTTTTTTCATCCACTTCGATGGGACATGATTCAAAATCAATTTGACTCTTCTGCCCAGTAGGTAGTACCTGAAATAATCTATTGCCCACTTAATGGCCAGGCATTCTTTTTCCACTATGGAATAATTTTTAGCTAAGTTTACCAATTTACTTCACCAAAGCCAGACACCTCAGTAATATGTATCGGCCTTCAACCACTGCACCTTGTGCTTTGTTATATATATGTATAACCACAATTTTGTGTAAATCACAGCAAAACTAGAGAGCCCACGATCACTGCCTGCACTGTAGGGGTAATAAGTGCTTGCAAGACCTTTGTCATGTTGCTATGATATCAACACAGGTCCTATAAACAAACTGCACTTCAGTGCACAACACCACATTGGAGGAGGAGGAAGGAGCACTGTATGTAGTAACAGGTGGAAGGATGTAGGGTCTGTGAGGACAGGATCATGGAAATCAGTGAGTGGGCCACAACAGCAGTGTTTATGTGAAATATAAGCAGTAATCTGTATGTGGGGGCTAAATGTGGTCTGTATGTGACAGATGAAACTTTCAGTGGCGGTCTATATGTAAGAGAGGAGGGGACCATGTCTCCAAATGTCCTCTAATATGTTTCCTAGTAGCCATTTAAATGAACAATATGTTTACCATAGAAACTTATCTAAAATATTATGTGCATTATCTATTTAATAGCTACATACTCTTCTCTGAAATAGGAGAAGCTTGCTTACTTTGGAACATTAATATCTGAGAAAATAAACTACAGTTCACCTGTCCAGAACTTTTTTTGCTTTTTGCAGAAACAGGCACAATATTAAATTGGGATAATAATTGAATTTGGCTCTTCTCTGCTTTTTCTGTACCAACTAAGAACAAATCATTGATCCATAGACAGATTTGTTTGCTTATCTAGAACACAATGTAATGTTTAAAATCTAGCATTTCCTTATCAGATGACTGTGTGTTCAGTTTTTCAGAGTTGATTGTTTTTAGTGTTTTGGCAGAAAGTGTTTCCCTTTTAATTAACGGTCAAAGCATTCAGCATTTACTCATGTTATGAAACAATGTTCATAGTACAGAGGATCCAAGATCAAGAACTTAACATTTTACTTGGCTCTTGCAGTAAAGTGCACATATAATCATTTCAGCTTCTAGAATTTGTAGTTATTTGAAGCTGCGCCAAGCTCTGAAAGGGTAAGATACAGATGAGCAAGAAGAAAAGCAAATGTGATTTGAAATGACAACAATTGGTACAGCTATGGGGAAGAACTTCAGGCAAGAAAATAAGTATCCGTGGAAGGAGGATACTGTACTTAAGAATGACAACCAGACTGAGCAACAACAAAAGGGGAATTTGCAGATTTTAGCATTGCCACAAGATTCCAAGAGATAAGAGTGGTAAAAGCCCATTAAATGTGTAAGTTATGTAATAGCATGATGCACTCATGTACAAAGCAAAACACATTAATTTTCATGGCATGCTACAGCAAACATAGACAACCAACTGTTTTCAGAAGCTATCCTCTGGCACTTTGAATGTGATTCCTGAGAAAGCACATATTAAAACACTCCCTGAGAAGATATAAGTCACATGAGAGAGAAATCCTACATCCTATACCATATCTATATCATATCACAATATGCAGGCCTCCAGTTCTTTGGCGCCATACTTCCAATTACAAAACAACTTTCAATAAATTAAGAGTGTAAGCCAAATAAAAAAAAAACAACTTTGTAATTTCTCTTATTAGGGTATGTTCACATGGCTTAAATTGCATATTTCGGCGCGCATTTCGCCGCGTATTGTGCTTTATACGCGGCGAAATGCGTGCCGCAATTACGGTAATTCATAGCTCTCATAGAGAGCTATGGATTACGCGTCGTCCCCCGCACGTACAATACGATCGTATTGTACGCGCAGGGGGAGAATTGGCATGTGAATTGTTAGCGTCGATTACACGCCGCTGACAATGCATGTCTATGGGGCCGGCACCTAGACTCTCCCACCCCGTGATTTGGAATTACACGCCGCAATAAGCCTTGTGAACATACCCTTAGAGAAAAATGCTTTCTATTTCTCTTATCAGCCTACTTTTCTCACCATATGTGCAAAGAAACAAGCAATGAAATGTTAGGCTGACCCTTATGTGGATTCAATTTGTGGCCTATGAATTCAACACTTGCAGGCGTGGATCTTCCCCCTAGCTGGTGGTACTGGCTTACTGACAAAAACATCCTTGTTGATCCAGACTGTCCATAAAAATTATACCCTTTGTTCAAACTTCACAGACAGATAATAAAACATGTAACGCTTACATGTTTTAGACCTATGTGGTCCTTGTTCACAGCAATCTTACATCATATGACACACATGTTTAAGAAAACTGTAAGAACCAAATCATAGGTTTGAAATTAAAATGACGTCAATTATTTAACTAGTGTGGAACTTTCTCAGATATTAACCCCATATTAAGGGTTTCCATGGGAAATGCACTTAGATCTGGAGAATCCACCCCTATTTAACTATCTTGTAGTCTGAACAGGAGCTGACTGGTATTTATACACTCCACCCAGAATTAACAATTCTATGGTCTGAACAAGGGCTGACTTAGTATATGTACACTCCACCCAGAATTAACTATAATATGGTCTGAACAGAGTCTAACTTAACCCATTAACCCACCTGGAGGTATGGGTACGTCCTGGTGGCATTAAGGAGTTGTGTAGCAGGATCGCTGCCCGCCCGCTCTGTTTAACCCTTTAGGCCTCGTTCACACGGCTTATTTGGGTGCTGATTAGAGCCGTACTGCGCGCCGTATTTGCGCTGCAGTACGGCTCCAATCCGTCCCAGTAACTACGGTAATCCACAGTTCTCATAGAGTCCGCCGCAGGGGGAGAAAGTGACATGCACATTATTTATGGCATGTACGCGCCATAGATAAATTGCGGTGCGAAATTCGTTCCCGCAATTACGCCGGCAATAAGCCGTGTGAAAGAGGCCTTTGACCCCGCGGCAAAGATGGCCGCAGCGTCTTAATGAATGAAAAACGGTGCCACACAACGTTCTTCACTCCGATCAGATTCCCCGCGGTGATCCGAACGCTGAACATGGCATCGGGAAGCCTTGTGAAGGCCTCCATCGCTGCCATGTTCTCGTTTGCCCCCCTTCCGACCCCAGGCAGGAAGTGGGGAAAACGCCATCTTGGTACAGCGTAATGCATTGCCTATGCAATGCATTAGGCTGTTTTAACTATCACGCCCCCTTGTGGTGAAGCGCCCTAGAGGGACTCACAGTTAAAGTAAAAAAAAAAAGTTTTAAAGTATAAAATAAAATATATTAAATGTTCAAATCACCAAGATCTATTAAAATATAACATCATTTATCCCGTACGCTGAACACCGTAGAAGAAAAAAAAAATCCAAATGCCAAAATTGCATTTTTTGGGTCATTTCATGTCCTATAAAAATGGGAATAAAAGTGATAAAAAAGTCGCATGTATTCCAAACTGCTAGCAATAAAAAGTACGGTTCAGCCCGCAAAAATGCACCCTCACTGACTTCCGTACAAAAAAGTTATTGTTCGCACAAAATGGCGCTGCGGAGCAAATTCCAAAAATAAGAAATGTTTGGAATTTTTTTACGACACCAAAACTTTACAAAAAACCCTACATTTTTTTGGAATTTTCCAGATCGTATCAACCTGTAGAAACATAACACATAATTTTTTACCAAGATTAACGCTACAAAAACAAAACTCCTCAAACATGCGCAAGAATTTTTTTCACTTTTTGCCCCACTTAAAATTTTTTTTGCGGTTTCCC
The DNA here is from genome assembly GCA_025379985.1 of Phyllomedusa bahiana. Classification (NCBI taxonomy): domain Eukaryota; kingdom Metazoa; phylum Chordata; class Amphibia; order Anura; family Hylidae; genus Phyllomedusa; species Phyllomedusa bahiana. The sequence goes on from JAODAL010016129.1 coordinate 67,691, forward strand.
TTTAAATTTTCTAGGGTAGGAAAAAAAAAAAACCCTTTAGAAACCATCTCTCCTGCAAATTAAAACCCTCAATTCTAGTAGTTAAAAATTAAAAACGTTTTGCTTTTGGAAGGCGAGGGGGAGAAAATAAGAGAAAAATTTTTTTTTTCTTTGGAGGGTTTAAAGGGGTTAATATATGTACACACGTCGCTTAGAATTCTTTCCGCGGGGAAAGCCCTTTTGGAATCTAGACCCAGAAAGCTCTCTCAATGAAGGCCCGGCCCATTTCCACCTTTAGGTTTGTTGATTTTTTTCTATGCAAAAATAATGGAAGATATTCAATGATACTGCATGGCAATCTACAAAATGTTTTGTTGTACCCGACAATTGGCTCTGGCCATTTTTATACTGTTACATTTTTGGCTACTATTTTTAAAACCTTCCTAACCTACGCCAATGTACATTTTTTCACAGCAATTACAGATTATGGCATAAACTACTTGATGACTATCTAATTTAATAAGATATTTTATTTTGTATTCTTTTGTTGTCTTTGAGTTATGAAAAATTGATGTTTTTTGAACATACTGACACAGCAGCTTCCATCGCAACTGAAAAATCCCTTAAACAGTCATGTTTTTACAAATTGTAGGCTTTGAAACAGACAAAGGGATAAACGGATTTTTTTATTGTGTTTAAAAACCCCCCCCCTTTTTTTAAACAGGTTGGTCCTCCTTTAAAAGGGGGCCTTTTTTTTTTTTTAAAAAAAGGTTCTTAATTTTTACAAAATTCTAACTATATGGTACAAAAAATACCAAGCCTTTGAGTGATGTATTTTGTTGCCCAACTTGCAATAAAGGGGATTTGGGGTTCTTCTTTCATTTTATACAACCTTTTTAAAAAATTTTTTAAGTTTTGTCTTTTTGTTTTTCCATAACTTCTTTTCAACTTCGGCCCCCTCCCCCTTTATTTAAATTTTTTAGTAAAAAATGTATGTAGGGTGATACCCCTTTTAATTTTTTTGCAGTTTTTTTTCCATTTTTTTAAAAAATTTATTCTTTTTGGTTTTTTAAATTCCCCGGGGGGTAAAAGGGGAAAAATTTTCTCTTTTTGGATAATAATAAATTGGGAGTTTTGGGGAATAATTAAAATGCAGCAAAATCGCCACGCCAAAAAAAGACCAAAACAAAAACATAAAGGCCCAAAAGAAAAAAAAGGTTACCCACTATTAGTTTTGGTTGGGGTGGCTATCGAATCGGCAAATCGAAGGGGGCCCCGTAAGGTTTTTCGAAGTTACACAAGAGGATTACCCAAAATTTTATAACAAAACACTTATTATTACACCCAAACAATGGAAAGTGGAAAAACACCCCCAAAATTAAAATAGCACATTTTCAAACCATTTTTTACGTCCCGAAAAAAGCCGACCTTACATCCCCTTTTAAAACCCCAAACCTATTAAAACCCCAATCCCCAAAAAATTAAAAATTCCGAAGGGAGATGAAAACCCCCCCCCAACCCCCCCCAAAAACCCCCCCCCCCCCTCCCCCCCCCCCCCCCCCCCCCAAAAAAACCCCCCCCCCCCCCCCCATTTTTTTTCCCCCCCCCCCCCCCCTCCCAAAACCCCCCCCCCCTAAAAAACCAAAAACCCCCCCCCCCCCCCCAACCCCCCCCCCCCCCCCCCCCCCCCCCAAAAAAAACCCCCCCCCCCCCCCCACCACCCCCCCCCCCCCCCCCCCCCCCCCCCCCACAAAAAACCCCCCCCCCCCCCACACCCCCCCCCCCCCCCCCTAAAACCCCAGAAAAACCCCAAACCCTCCCCCCCAAATTTTAAAAACCCCCGAAAAAAGGGTTTTAAACCACCTTTTTTATTCACCAGATAATGCCAAAAGAGTTTTAAATTCCCCCCCGAAAAAAATCCGGGGAAAAGGGGTTTTTTTGCAAATTTTTTTTTTTTCAAATCCCCGGTATTTTTTTCCCTTTAAATTTCACCTGGGTGCAAGAACGTTTTTTTATGGTTCGTAAAAAAAGTTAAAATCAAAAAACCGTATTTTAAAAATTTTTTTAAATAAAAAAGTATTATTTCCCCTTTTCAACCCCTTTGGATAAAACTTTTAAGATTTCGTGGATCCGTAATTGCTTTTTCAAAGTAAAAAAAAACCTTTTAAAATTTTTCGTAAAACCCCGGTTTTTTTTGCACCCCCACCTTTAAAAAATTTCTTTTTAGTTTACTCCTAAACCGGGCCCATTTATTAGCCCCGTCCAACTCTCGTTAAACAATTTCAATAAAAAGGGGAAAATAGTGTTTTTAGGCATGTGGGGGGAAAGCAATCTTTTAAAACCCGGATCTTGGGAAAAAGGGGGATTTGGTTTTTGAATGGCTTTTTGGGGAAAGGGCGTGAGTTTTCGGCGATTCCTGGTTTTTCAGAAAAATTTCCAGGGTTACAAAAAGGAAAAAAAAAAAAAACCCGTGAGGGGGTGGGGAAGTGTTTTGTTAGGGGGGGGGGGGGGGGGGGGGGGGGGGGGGGGGGGGGGGGGGGGCCCCCCCCCAAAAAAAAAAGATTTGAACCACAGTACGGCGAATTTTGAGCAGAGGGGGAAAAGCAGAGAAGCCCAACCCCGGTCCCACTCCTTTGCTAAAAAGGAAACTGAGGTCCAATTTCCCAACCCAAAATTTGGACATAGAAGATTGGAAAAACTTTTCCTGGGGCTGAGATCTCGATTTCTGCTGCGACATTCGGATGGAGGGCAAATTTTGGCGTCAACAACATGAAAACATGGGTCCATCCTGCCTTGATCAACGTTCAGGCTGGGTGGTGGGTCATGGTGGGGAATATTTTCTTGGCACTCTTTGGGCCCCTTTGGGACCAATTGAGCACTTGCAAAAACCCTTTTGAATCAGCCACGAACAAAAGAGGCAGTTCTGAAGGCAAAAGGGGGTCCAACCCTTTCTAGCAGGGTTTCCTAAAAAGTGGGCCCGGGGAGTGTAGACTGCACAATAACATGCTGGGTCGCAAAAGTCAAAAAAAACTAAAATGTTTGTTTTGATATAAAAACGTATTTTTTGCACCTTTTTTAATTCACCTGTGGTGAATTAGAATTTCTGTTTTAAGATTTTCGAGATGCTGCGTCAAAGAAAATGCTGGTGCGCAAAATTCAAAAACACGTAACAGTGAAGTTTCGTACGAATATAACGTATTTTTGGCATCAAACAACCTTTGCTGACAACAAGATTGCTTGTTTGTAATTTAAGTGCAAGGTGGATATATCAACAGTCACAGGTGTAATGGGGTAAAATTGAACACCTATCGAAATGTTTACTGCAATAAAAGTGGAGTTTTGCAGCTAACAAACGAGACCTGCAGTTACCTAGAAATTATGTTTATCAATTTAAGTTCAGGCTGCCCAATACCAGATAATATTTCAATAGCAAACTGTTAATAATAAAGATAATTCCACTACAATTCTACACAAGTCTTAGGTGAACTTATATCCAGTGTTCTTTATAGATAGAGCTTGGTCTGTGGTTCGCGCCGATGGGCCCCCCCCTCCCCCCCCCGCTCCCACCGCCGTGATATACATGCGGTAGATGCTGCTAAAAATTCTCTCTTAACTACATAAAATCTTCAAAATCTCTACTCAACTAATTTGGAAGGATCACAGCTAATAGTAGAGGATCCTTCTGTGCAGAAATAGACTATTTTCGCTGAGCTGTTTGGCCCACAGCAGAGGCAGGTCTATTCCCCTATGAGACGTCTGATAGACACTGAGGCTGAAACTAGGAAACGCTGTTCTATGTAAAAACGAGTTCATGTGATTTTTTCCAGCCAATCGCAACCATACACATCCCAGTCATGACGTCGCACACACAGACGGTGTAACACAGACAGGCCTCTTTAAAGAATACTGGATATTGTATTGCAGACTTGCATTTGCAATAGCTTTATTATTAACAGTTTACTGTTGAAAAAGTTAACTGTGGATAATGGCAGCGAACTTATATTAGCAACAGATACTTGTCATAATAACTGCAGGTCTATTTGTTAGGTTCAAAACTCCACTAGTGATTATCAGTAACATTTCAGATAGCGTGTTTTATTTATGTTCAATTTGCAACAGTACATCTTTGTTGATTAGAGGTACCCTTGCAGTTAAATTTGAATCCAGCAATTTTGTATGTCACCACAGGTTGATAGGTGCCAAAGAAATACCCTTTTATTATCCGAATACTTTCAGATACGTGTTTTATGCACTTTTTGCCCAGTTCAGATCCTGTTATAGAGCCACCTTGCAGTTAAATTTGAATCCAGCAATGAGGGTACTTCACCACAGGTGAATTGATAGGTGCCAAAAATACCTATTTTTTATAATTAACCTATACATTTCAGATACGTGTTTATTTGCACTTTTGCCCAGATCCCAGATTGTTGAGAGAGCCACCTGAAGTTTAAAATATGTGAATCCCAAGCAATGTGTAGTCACCACAATAATGATAGGTGCCAAAAGAGCTTTTATAATCCGTTTACATTTCAGATATGTGTGTTTTTTTGCACGTTGTTGCCCAGATCCTTGATTTGTTGAGAAAGAGCCACCTTTGCAGTTAAATTCATACTCCAGCAATTGTGTAGTCACACAGGTGAATTGAAAGGCCAAAAATACCTTCTATATCCGTATACACTTTCAGATACGTGGGTTTTTTTGCACTTTTGCCAGTCCAGATTTGTTGATAGAGCCACCTTGCAGTTTAAATTTTAATCCAGCAATTTTGTTTTGATTTGAGGGATTTGAGAATAGCAGTGAGATTTGCCGTCTTTTAAAAAGAGACGTTCCAAACGCTTCCAACCCTAATCAAATTTTACTTTCTGAACATAAGTGAAATGCAGGTGGTAAGCGAGCAAAGAGGGGGGTAGGACATGGAGGTAGGTGTCGAGATAAGGTGCTACCCTTCCAGTGTCTCTGCCCATACACGTAAGCCCCTGATTGTCGTTTTGCAGGACCGTCAGGTCTGTCATCGCTGGGTCAGGGCTCTGTGAATCTCAGTACGAACAGAGTCGCCAATCTTTTTCTTCAGTGGTTTAATGCAACCAGCATCCAGCAGTCTTACCCCCCCCATTCCTCGACCTCCCAGTCACCAGCCACAAATGTCTCATCAGCATCATCATCATCCCGACATCATGAAGCGACGGCAGCCCAAATGTCAACTCCGAGAACCCACCACTGTGGATAATCCATTTTCAGAAGACCTCTTTGAGACAAAATGCGGTTGGGTCAGAAAGTCAAGTCAAAAATCAAGAGTCCAAAGAGGATGATTTTCACTGCTCTGACACCCAGTTATCTGATGCCATCAGAGAAGAGAAGGGAAAGCCGGTCAATCCAGCAAAAATCCCTGCCGGCTGCAATGCCTATGCATCCCCTCTTGCTTGTAGCCCGCAGAGCTCCTGGATGCAGAAAGTCGAAGGACGACGAATCACCTGTGTTGATGAAATGATGACGACTTTTAGGGATCCAACGTGGTCTTTCAGCAGAATTTGCTTGCGAGTGCTTCATCACTTGGACTCGAGGAAGACGATGGGGTAGTGTCAGTACGGGTCCCCGCTCAAAAAGGGAGAGGGCGGTCGCAGAAGTCCGCTGATATTATTCCGCCAGCCACTGTACAGCGAACCCCCACCTAGCTTATCGCCGTCGCAAAAAGGTCCAGACCTCTCAATCCTGGGCCTTCTTTTACGCAAGCCTCTATTCACCCGCATGTCATATGCCGCCTTGCCGTAAACGCATAATTAGAGGCAGAATCTTAGTGGTTTAACACCACCAACATGTCTAGTGCACAGCAGCGAATGCATAGTTTGAAATGAGGAGGTAAACAACTTGGCCAAAAAAAGGCCAACCGACGACCGGGCCTCCAACCACTGACACACCCTCTGTCTCCGCCCTCCTCCTCCCCACCACACCAAGCATTCCACAGCTGCCCATGTCCTCAGAGTCAAGATCAGGGATCAGCCCTCCGCTTCAGCCTCCACCATCGCCCGAGTACCACCAGCACCAACCAGAGACCCATCCTACCCCATCTTCCATCCCGCCAGTTTTTGACGACCTGCAACCCGTACAGCGGCCCAGTCTAAAGCAGCCAGTATTCCTGTCTTCCAGGTTTGGAGAGAAAAAAACACTTTAACCCAATACCAACCAAAGCCAAAAGCCTGATGTCGCATTGCCAGCTATGGCCTGGAAATGTTGCCTTTCCGTCTGGTGGACACAGATGGGTTCCCACCACGTCATGGCCCGTTACCTGCCCCAAACCAATTCCGAGAGCAGGCTTTTCTTTGCCAGAAAAGCCGTCCCAGCCTGGCCCACCAGTGTCAACTAAAATTTCAAGCGCGTTGACTGCAATCTGTGGCCGGAAAAGTCCGAACTGACCAACGACACATTGACTAGTAAGCACGGCCCTAGGCCGCTATATCTCCTGTGGACTAGCTCACTGGGTGAGCTGGGTGGATGTCTCTGGGGTTGTTTGAACGGGGGCTCTCATGCCGGAACACGGCTCTTCAAAACCGCAGGATGGTGAGGCCTCTTTCCCCCATGGTCCTCTGGTGGCATCATGTGCCCAGCAGAAACCAGGCCGGTTGTAAATTAATCTGTCTTGGAGACCGTACCGCACACAGGTCAGAGCTGTGGACTGGCTCTCCGCAATGCACCGAGCGCTGTCTGGGTACAAGAACCTTGTGCAGGCAAGGTGGTGTGCGATAATTGGCAAAATCAGCTGGCCTCCCTTAAGATCGGTAGGCTGGAGCACATGTCATGAACCTTGTCGTCCAGGAAATTTCTAAAGGGCTACCCGGGACTTGACTGCCTCTGTGATGAAGGCTCGAGGTACTGAGTTCCCTACACTTCCGCCGTTCGCACCCTGCTTCGTCCTGCCTGGCGCGTTGCAGCGCTCAGCTCGTCCTCCCCGTCACCGTCTCATTGTTGACGTGTCAACACGCTGAAATCCACCCTCCACATGCTCCAGCGATTGTGGCAGCACGCAATGCCATTACGCAGTACGAAGTGACACATGGCCTACAAGCAGCGGTGCGGACCTCGGGTGTTTGAGCCACCGAGAGTGGAGGCAGGTGAAAGAGCTCTGCACCATCCTTGCCAGTTTTTGAAGATGCCACCAAAATGGTCAGTGCGGACAATGCCCTTGTCAGCATGAGCATTGTGGTGATCTTAGTTCTGGAACGATCGTTGGACACTCTGAAACAACAGGTCCCGCCAGCGACGGAGGAGGAGACGGACACAGATGCGGACACGGAGCCTTTCTTCCGTCAATCCTCAAGGCCCGACAGTTTCTCAATTTTATCGGTCTTCATTAGGCAGTGGTTCGTGGTCCAGGGCTAGTGCAAGGTGGCGCATCAGCTTTCAGGGTGCATCATCTCAGCAAGTCAGGGCTGTGTTGAAGCTGTGCCGGAGGACGCGGAGGAGGAGGAGAGAGGTATTCCTAGACACCGACGTTACCGACGTCCCTGCCTTGGAAAGAGGTTGGCGCAAATTTGAGGCGGAGGAGGAAGAATAGGAAGATCAGTTTTGCTAGTGCCCCTCGACCCAGAGGCTTGGGAAATCAAGGCTCCATCTCTCACATGAGTGCTTGGATGCTCCATTCCTCCAACATGATCCTCGCATTAAGGCCATCAAAATGAACAACAGTTACTGGGTGGCCACCCTCCTGGATCCCCGGTACAAAACAAAACTCAGCACTTTCACTTCCACCCAACCAAAATAGAGAGTAAAAAGCAGGTAAAATGTGAGACCGTTGCTGATTGATCAACTGTTGCGCTGCTTTCACATTCCTCAAATGTCACGGTGGAACCAACATCATCGACGTGACAGCAGTAAGAGTGCCAAGTAGCCGTAGCGTTCAGCAGCAGCAATGATTCAGAAGCCTAAAGGTGAACCTCTGCAATCTTAATTTACTCACCTCACCACGCAAGCAATAACAGGAGGCAACACATCCACACACAGATGACCAAGCATTAAGATCATGGAGCACGACTATCTGCGTCTCAACACCGATGTTTTTGTATGTGTTCCGACCCAATAGACTTCTGGGTATCCAAAATGGCGCATGGCCCGAGCTCGCTCGGCCACGGCATAAGGATGTTGTCCTGCCCAGCACCAGCTCCAATCTGATCTGGACCTTCAGCCCAGCTGGAGGAAATCATTACAGACAAACGCATCCGGCTATCCACAGATAATGTGATCGTTTGACTTTCATCAAGATGAATTCAGGCATGGATCTCGGAGTGATGATGTTGTGCCCCAATTGCCGAGGTTCACTGATTAGTTGCCAGTCTACTTCACTCCACTACAACAGAAATGGTCCTCTTGAAACTTTTTTTAAAATGATCATTTATTACAGCACATTTTTAATCTCGGTTCCACAGTTCATTTATGGCTGATTTTGCCTGTGAGGAGACATGTAAATGACAGCAAGGTTTAATGACAACACCGTATTCCCATTTACTCAATTTATCTTTTAGAAGTTTCGCATTGTCAATGGACTTTTGAGGTCATGTTCTGTGAGATTACAGCTATAATATGGTCCTTTGGAACAAGAAATGTGGCTTCTAAGTGGCATATCTCCATCTCACAATTTTAATAGTGTCTGAGAAGTCATATTTATAATTTTTTTTGGTCATGTTGCTGCACATACAGAATAATCATGGTCCTTTGGAAACTAAAATGTGGCTTTTTGGAGTGCATTTTCTCCACACACAATTTTTAACAGTGGCTTTGAAATGCAGCAACACTAACGGGTCTATACAAAAAATGTTGTTTCTAAACAATATTTGTTCATCACAATTGTCAAGAAGTGGCCTCAAGGTCATGTTTTAATTTTTGGGGGCCTTTAGCAGTGACATGCAGCTATACTACAGTCCTATTATAAAAAAAATGTTTTTTTCTGAACAGACATTTGCTCTTCACAATTGTAAAAAGTGGCTCAAGGGAGTCATGCTTTGAATTTTTGGGGGCATTTTTGCTGTGACATGCAGCTATACTACAGTTCCTATTATAAAAAAAATGTTGTTTTCTAACAGACATTGTCTTCCAATATGTCCAAAAGTGCTCATGGGTCATGTTTTGAATTTTTGGGGGCATATTGCTATGAAGTGCACTAGACTACAGGTCCTCTATTGTAAAAAATGTGTGTTCTAAACAGAGCATTTTCTTCATTCACAAATGTCAAGAGTGCTCAAGGGTGATGTGCTGTCAAAACAGGAATACGGTAGGACAACTGTTTAATGGACACATATTGCAAAATAGAATTGTTTTTGCAAGATCTTTAACATAGCTAGCAATCCCCTGTATTGAGACAACCAATTTATTAAAAATAAAAAAAGAGGAAAGAAAAGACATGAGTGGGATTCCATCCTATTTTTAAAAATGTTTTTTCTAGAATTAAAACTACTAAAAAAACTTGCATGTAACAAAATAGCTGTAAAAAAAATCCTCTAATTGAACAAGGTAGGTAAAGAAGACTTACCAGATGTAGGTTATTCAGAGGACATTTATATGGATGCACGGACAGAGAACAAGTAACAGAGACAATTTCCTCATCACGTTGATTAAAAGAGAAAAAGAATGCCAAGAAGAAAAAAAAAAAAGGGCACGCTGGTGGGAACAGAGGCTTAACCACGCAGGAATTAACATTGAAGTGCTCAATTGTCCGAACTCATACGGAGGGGCCAAGCGCTACCCAGGTCTTGACTGTGTACGATGATGGCATGAAGTCTACCACACTTACCGCACTCTGCTTCAGCACGACCGTTTTCGTTGCTGCGTCATAAGGGCATTTTTACCGTGAAAATAGATGGACGGACGCCAGCCTGTGCTCTCTAGCTGCACCCCACAGAATATAACTCCGGCCCTGGCGAGCTGAACTGCGTGTTAATAGATGACAGACCTAGCCTGGGCTCTCACCGCAACCCACCTGTAAGTCTGGCCCTTGCAAGCATGGACCTCCGAAGTTTAACAGATTGGCTGACTGCAGAACTTGGCTCCTCACCGTTATCGACAATCAGGGAAGAGCTACAAAATTTGTCTAAAAAAAACAGATTTTGAAAAGGTGATTTCTGTGAGGTTAATTAGTGTCAGAAAAGGCCCCAGTGGCGGACACAAATGCACATGTTTGATGCTTAAAATTTTCTGGGACTGGAGTCACTATGGGTCCGCATCATTTGATCTCCAGGGAATTTGTCCCTAATCACTGAAGAAGGATTTGGATGAAAAATGAAACATTGAATTGATTGGCTGAATCGACCCCACTCTCAGAAGCCAGAGGTAGCAAATGTCTCTCAACTAAGAATGTGTTTGGGATGAATATGACATTTTTATTACTTAATGGGTGTGCGGACAAATTTAACCATCTCCACGAGTAAAAAAATACCTTTAAAAACTGCAGCGAGGAGGGTGTATGTTGTATGTTATCACACTTGCAAAAAAAGGCAAAAAGATAATAATGTACAACTATACAATAACACATCCCTAAGATATTTCTGTAAACAAATGTCAGTTACCCAAAAAATAATACTAAGTTACAGTCACTGAACAAAAAATCATAGCGTGCCCACTTTGTGATCTGTGGTCAAACAGTTTTATGTGTCATGCTGTTGCCCAGGACAGGTATAGTCTAATCCAGTGCAACTAAAATGGTGGTTGAAATACCTCCTTTTCCGCACTTTTTTAAGGTTGTGGCGATCATGAAGGTTGGGGCTCATGCTGTGGCCCGGACAGGTTATAGTCAATGTCCCAGTGAAACTAACTAAAATGGTGGTTGAAAAACTCCTATTTCCGGCACTTTTTAATCTGTGGGTCAGACAGGTTTAATAGTCATTCTGCGGTAACAGTGACAGATTAGTTTAATGTCCAGTTCACTGGAAATGGTGGTTTCAAAGACTCCTATTCCCCGCACTTATTAATTTGGGGTCAGACAAGGTTTATGTAATACTGTGGTTCAGGACAGGTATTTGATCAATGTCCAGTTCAACTAAAATGTGTTCAAGAGTTCCTTTCCCAGCACTTTTAATCTTGGACTCAGACAGGGATAATGTACAAACTGTTGTACTAACAGGTAAAGTCAATTGTCCAGTTCAACTATAATGGTTGTTCAAAGTACTCCTTGTTCAGGCCCTTTTAAGTCTGTGGTCAAGACAGGTTTAATGGTCATCACTGCTGTATAGGAACATATATAGTTAATGTCCAGTTTCAACTACAATGGTGGTTCAAAGATTACCTTTCCCGGCACTTTTAAATTATGGGGAGTCAGACAGGTTTTTTTAATGGTCATACTGCGGTCCCCAGGACAGGTATAGTCAATGTCCATTCAACTAAAAAGGATGGTCAAAGACTCCTTTCCCAGCACTTTTAATCTGTGGGACAGACAGGTTAATGTCCCCCATACAAAGGTACAGACATATATAGTTAATGTCCAGTTCAACTAAAATGGTTCGTTTGAAAGACCCTTTTTTCCGGCACTTTTTATCTGTGTGTCCATGCAGTATTGGGCTCATGCTGCGTTTCCAGGAAGGGATAATTCAATGTCCAGTTCAAGTAAAATGGATGGTTCAAAACATACTGCCTTCTGGCACTTTTAATTTGTGGGTCATGAAGTTTAAGGGTCATGCAGTATGGTGCAAGACATGGATAGTGAATGGTCCTGTGATTTTTTTTCTGTGGCATTTATAACAAAAGTGTTTTGCCTAAGATGTTAGCACGATCCATTTGACTGGTTGTGTGATGTTAATTCTCAGCTTCCCATCCACTTTGGGTGTAAGAAAATGAAATGGTGTTGTTACCCTCTCCCATAACTTTAATGTCATACGCGATAATCATATTTATCGACTATCAAGATATCTTATTGATAATAGGACTGATATCGATGTCTACTCCTAAGATGATATCAACGTAATCACTCTACACATTCACAGATTGCAGAAAAATACATTTTCCACATGAACCCCATTTTTCAAGTGGATGTTCCCGAATCATTCATAAAGTCCAGGTCTGCTTGCAATTTTATGAGCATCATCCAAGATTGCACTACCAAACATAACTTGGTGTCCTCTGCAAAAATTAAAAAACTGTGTTTATTGATCCCCATCCACTATATCAATAATAGAAAACAATAATAATTAAAGAGGACGCAATACTGTAGCCCTGGGGCACACCACTCATAACCGTGGACCACTCAGAGTAGGAGTCATTACCACCACTCCCTGAGTAATATCCATAGCCATTTTTTTAATCCAATAACACACTGTTATCTCTAACCCAAATGGATTTCTAATTTACCCAACAAACACTTATGAGGGACAGTGTCAAAACGCCTTTGCAAAGTCCTAAAACACAATATCGCCACTGCCTCCCCGCTATCCAGACTTCTGCTCACCTCTTCATAAAATTGGACACATGAAATGTGTTGGGCAGCCCGCCAAACTGAAGAGTAGAGACGTAATAGGTTGTAAGCCAGCATGGTGAACCACTCGTATCTGTATAAGTGGCACCCTTTGAATAGCCTTATCCATATGCAATTATCATACTAGCAACCACCCCCTCATACATAGAAGGAATGTGCGTGGATGTCTTATCGGTATTTTTGCATATGTGCAATCTCTCCTTGTATTATACTGTGGCTTTTCTGCATACTGGTGTGAACTGGTACTTATCCAACTGGTAATTCTATCATTCAGTTGCTCCCCTATTGGAGGGGTGTGTGAGCTGCTGCTCATTATTTATCTGCACCTGTTATATCTCTCTCAGGTAGCACAAGGGCTTGTGTTACCTCCTACTGGCTTCCGTCTATTGTCCAGCCATTGAGCTGTAAGCATGACCTTGCGGTTGTGTTTTTTAATTGCATCTTTGTGTCTTTTTTTGGCAGATTCTTAGGCTTTAGTCTTGTTCGTGCACCTAGAAATCATAGTGAGCTGCAGATTAGATTTACTCCCGTGGATGACTGATTTTTAAATAGGTTGTTATGGATTAGAAAAAAGGGACTATTTTCTTTGCGCAAGCAAAGGCAACATTAGACTTTTTCATTTGACTTGTTTCAAAAGTTTTTTATATCATTTTTTGTTTTCTTTTTAGAATGATTTGGAGTAAGATAATGATAATAAAATTGATAAAAACCAACTGACAAGCAACAAACAATGAGGAACAGCTGTAATAAACAAAATATAGTTTTTAACAAGTTAAAGGGTTTTTCCAAGACTTTTAAAATCATCCCTATTACCTCCCATTGTGCTGGAATAGAAAATTAACCCACAATTACATCTCCCATCACCACGTCCCTGCCCGCCCAAACTCCATCCCACCTCCCCCTCCCCCACTGATGGGATCACATTTTATGGATCACATGATGCTGCAGCTAAATCATTGAACCCTGTGGTCACATGCTGGACATGTAGGCATATGACTGCTGAGGCCAGAGATTGAATGTGTCAGATCCATGAACGTGAGGTCCCCCGGAGGACAGTGGCTAGGGGGGCGTAAAATATGAGTTTAAACTTCTATTTTACACGAAATCAAAATCTTTTAAAACCCCGTTTAAAAAAGGATAAAAAAGGAAAATTTACTAAAAACATTTTTAAAAAAAAAACAAAAAAAATACTATCTCAAAACTCACTATAAAACCCCTTTTTTTCTATGTTTTTTTTTTTATTTTTGGAGCTTCATGCAAATAAAAAAAAAGCAAAATACGGGGCTTTTCTACAAGGGTAATAAATGTTTGGGGATTGCGTTGGCTTCGAGATCGATCGATAGCGATAGCGGCCGCTACGATAAGGTTTTTCGAAGTGACACGATTAGAGCGATTTCCATTAAATTATGGAGAGCAACAAAACCTTCATTATTCACCCAAACAAGGCTGGAGAAGCTGAAAATTAAAAAACCCCAACAGTCGAATGGGGTACGTGACATCTTAGGCAACCACTTTTTATAAAAGTCCCAGAAAAAAATCACAGACCTTCACCCCTTTTTCCCCC